>BSBK01004012.1:445000-757500 GCA_027943335.1 Chamaecyparis obtusa | reverse complement strand
TTTGATTTTCCAAAAAGATAAAGTTGAAGTGGTTTTTTGTCAGCATTTTACTAGGTGCGAAGGAAACTCCATTGTAGGTATGAATGAGGAGTATAGATGTTATATCAATATTTTTTTTTTATCTAAGAGGATTTGAGCTAACCATTTGTAATTAATTCCTTCAAATGGAACCTCTCAAGGCTTAAATCATCATATTTTATTAAAAATATTGTTATTTCAACAAAAATCAACATGTCTAAAAAAGTGTAACCCACTATTGTGGAGTCACCCATTAACATTAATATATTGGATGAAGCTACAACTAAATTAGTTCCACTCGGCAACAAAATAATTTTTAAAAATGGAACAATAAATGAATTTCTATCCAAAATTGCCAGTTTTAGTTTTGTCTCTCTTGATCAAGCACAAATGAAGGTCTTTCTTTATTGTGCCACAAAATTATTATAATAAGGAGAAAAAGTCACACATAATAGATTTTCCACTAGAATCCTTAGCTTCATCCTTATATTGCATATTGAATAACTTCACCATTGAGTTTGGAGTATCACTAGTCATCCTCCCCTTAGGATTTGCTACCCTTGAACTATAGATGGGAAAACTTGAAATCATGTTTAATGAAAAAAGCTAGTATACAAGGTATGATTATTATTTAAAGGATACTAGCTCAATAGAAGAGAACTTGCTGTGTAAGTAGGAGGATGGTGGGTCGATTCCATCATGCCATAATATGACTAAATTATGACTAAATTAATGACTAAATTAATGATTGAATAAATAACTAAAGTAATGACTAAATCAAGGATTAAATTAATGACTAAATATACCACTACCATGACTAAATCAATGACTAAATTAACAACTAAATCAATGATTAAATCAATGACCAAATCGAAGACCAAATCAATGACCAAATAAATGACTAAAATAGTTTAGTCATAAATTTGGCCATGAGATAAATGACTGGCAATAAACTACTAATGGTCGTGCATAACCAAAAGTAATCATTTATGTGTAAATTTTAGTAGTTTATTTAGTCATATATTGCTATTTTTGTACTAGTGTGTAATTGGGTTTTCTGGGTTATGCTTTTGACAAGAAAGTAGGAAGGGAAAACTAACATCCATAGATAACCATGACATAGATGTGAAAGGGATTTACATATAGGATAAAGGAAATATAAAATGATACAAAGCTCATTCAAGTACATAGAGCATATAAAATAATGAGGTTGGATATTTTCAACATCAAATGGATAAGCAATCTAGAACACAAAGTTTCCAAAACCAAAAGCATTAATAACGAAATAAGATAGGGAAACACCATGAGAAAAACTATCATAACTCAAAGCTTAATTCACAGTAAAAAAATATATAACAAATAGAGAGTTTTGATATATATATTTCCTTTTAAAAATATGCTTAAAACAAAATGATACAATGGTCGATGTATTTTCTAGCAAAATTGGTCATATCTTAGAATTTCTTTTTAGAGCTATTTTATTTACATTTTTTATCCTCTCCTTTAACCTTTTAAAAAGCCTATATATACAAAAAAAGAGATCATTCATTAAAATAATGGCCATTAAAAGTGATCGGTATCAAGAAAAGATCTTGGATTGAAAATGATTTTAGCACTAAAAATTGACTGTTACTATTACTATTTAAAAATATTGTATACATTCTAAATTAGAAAAATCAAAGTGCCCTAGGTGCAGGGTCTTTGTCTGATTCTAGCGTATTTCCATGAAAATATTATGAAGTTTAGAACACTCTTCTTCTTCCTCTAGGAAAAAGGTTACCTTGCGATATTTAGCATAGCTAGTTTTACCACTACACTATACTCGCCATAGTTTCATTATATCATATAGAGCGATTTTTTGTCCAATAGGGAAAAGAAAAATGTAATTATTCAGTAAATTGAGAACCTTTTAGATTCTAGTTCCTATCTTCATATTTTCCTATTCTTGAAAATTTAACAGTAGATGGTTTCTTTTCACTTCGTCCCTTACCTTATTGTTTTCCTTCAATGCAACTGAGCGTAGCTAGGAGATGACATCAATATTTTATACCTCAAGATAATTTAGGAGATGTTGCATGATAGGCATTAGTTCTTTATTTCTCATTTCATTATTTGTAGGAAGCTCCATGTTGAGAAAAATCCTTTGGATATTGAAAATTGAGCTAAAAAATGGCACCACCTTTCTTTGTAGTTATATTTTAAGCTCATTTAATTTCAATGATAAATAATAAAAAAATTATCTGTTAAAAATCATGTTTCCACCTAATGAAATTTGTTTCATTATGCTTACCATTTAAGATTTGTACTTTCATAGGATTTGAAAAGATTATATCTTGAATGATGTGCCAGACAATATAATTGGATAGTTGGCTGGTGGTGGGAATTAAATATTCAATCAGAAAAACCAAGGTTTAATTTCTATACTGACTCACTGACCATATAGAGTTGGTGTGGTGAATGTCAAATTGTCAATCATCGGGGGCTCGTTTAATGCCTCAAACTATATTGAAGGTTAAGTAGTTTGAGATTTCACCTGACCATTTGATACTAAGGGGTTAACACAACTGGTGAAGTCAAGGAATTTCTAAACTTTGGTTGAGTGATTCAAGTTAAGTGTGGGTGCTTAGCAAGTCAAACTGACCAGGCGTTTAGTAGAGGCAATGTGGTCGACAACACAAAGTTAAGCCAAATAGCGAAATTTGAAATTTAAAAATGAAAGAGACCATAAATTTTAAATTTTTGGGTAATAACAAGCTCTGATTGGGGATGAGGACTAGAAGGATGACAAGAATTATAGAATTCTCAAACAAAAATTAGTGCCTTGTCTATTAGGCTGCAGATTCAAGGAGTAACAAAAATAGGGAGCTTCTTGTGAAAAGGTTGAGGGGAACTAGGAAAAATACAAGAGCTTAAAAAACTAGAAAAATGGCTAAACCTATAATACACCCAAATATTTATTTATAGAAAACTAGGACAAGGAGCTCCTACCTCAAGAAACACATCAAGTTATTCATTTGAAATCATTGATGACCTATATGAACCTTTATGAAACAAGGGATTGTGGATGTATATCATGGTTAAGGGAAACCACACCAGATAAAGAAGTTAATGCCAATTAATAGAATGAAGGAAATGAAATAGAATGTGTGAATACACACATACCTAAATAGCCATTTCCCATCATAAACCTTTGAATCACAATAGGATATTTTATTGACTACACGCATGACCTCCATAATATTATAAATTTCCTTAGGAAGCATTAAAACAACACTAATAACCATGCATGCCTCTCCTAATTTGTAGGATGAAAATTAATCTCTAAAAACATGATTGTCAATTATAATTTATGAATATGACATTCTACTATCATGGGGTCAAACATAGTTGTTAGAAGCTCTTATTTTCTGAAATAGATTAAACTATTCGGTGTTTCATCTCTGTTAGCACTGGTCAGACACCCACTAGTAAGGGGTTGAAATAGGATCCTTTGTATCTACATGACTTCTTTCTCAAGGAAAAGATTCTTAGGGGTGTAGAGACTCACCACCTTTTCTTCTACCTTCTCCTTCTTGTCTCTTTGGTCAAGAAATTTAAAAGATAAGGATTTAAGTTGTGTTATGAAATAATCCAATTAAATGACTTCTTCCACAACCATTACACTTATAGATCCCTTTTAAGACTAGCTAGGCCTATAATTGGTATCGTAAAAAATAAAATCTTCCACCTTCTAGTCTTCATTATTATCTTCTATTTCAATAGTGAAAGTTTCTAACTCAGAAGAGAGTGAGGGCATAGATATAGTATGATTTGTACCTTAATTATTACTTGAATGGTTGGAAATTCATCATGCATGCCCCTTAATAACAATGCAATTCATCATCTGACACTTTTAGATACTAAATTAGAAGAATTATGACGTAACAACCACAATTCGTCAACACTTTTAGATACCAACTTGGAAGAATGAATTTTTTCTTTCCTTTGGTAATGCATCCTTCCTTGAAGAAATAGGTGGTCACTAAGTATGTCCCATTTGAATGCATGCCGAGAAAGGTTTGGGCTCTTTACCTTTGTCTTCGTGCAAAACTCTCCCTTGTTACTGATTAATGTCACAACATAGAATTAATTGATTCAAGATTAGTATGGAATATTGTTTACCAAGAATAGAGAAGTTATAAGACACTATCCCTTTACTTTTTGGTTCTTCTTTTAATAATTTTAATCTTTCCATAAAAGGTTGTATTTTTTGAATCTTTTTCTCCAAATCTTTGAGTAAATAGTATCTATCATGCATTTCCCTAACAACATCAAAGATTTATGATCCTCAAAAAAATATAACTTCTCCCTTCCAAATTCACATATACTTTCTTTAAAGGCATTCTAGAATGAATGGAGTACTTTATCATCTTCAACTAATATTTCTTGGAAGGTGAGTATAGATTGCCTTCTAGGTGAAGATTGATTTTCTTTCTTAGCTTATAATTGATCCATTTTGGGGGGGTCATTTAAACAAACAAAGTCTCCAGCCTTCATTTATAAAAGGAAGAAAGAGACCACACTAGTCTTTCCTTTCCCGAGAGGACTCACCAAAAATTTGTTAGTTGCAGATTTTTCCTTCCCAAAATAACCTTAAAAATGACTCATTATGCTTGAGATGGAAGGTAACTTAGAAACTAATAGTTTCTGAGATCTCCATTGAATGGATGATCTTCCTCTGAATTTTAGAGGTAAAACTCCCTGTTATGATGTAATTAGGTTTCCAGGGTATGTTTTTGACCAGAAAGTAGGGAAAAAAAAATTAACATCCATACATAATTGTAACACACACACAAAAGAAATTTACAGATAAGATAAAGGAAAGATAAAATGATACAAAGCTCATTCTATTACATAGTGCATTGAAAATAAAAGGGTGGATATTTTTAACCTCAAATGGATAAGCACTCTAGAACAATTTTTTTTGAAAGAGAAAGAATTTATAACCAAATTAGATAGGGAACCACCATAAGAAAAACTGCCATAGCTCAAAGTTTAATTTATAGTATAGAAACAATATAGAAATCACATAATTTTGATATATATCTTTCCATTTCAGAAGATTCTTAAAAGAATGACACAAAGTTTGATATATTTTTCTACCAGAAATTGCCATATTGCTGAATTTATTTTTAGAGCTATTTTCTTTAATTCATTTTTCATCCTCTCCTTTAACCTTTTAAAAATCCTATATGTTTATAGAAATGAGAACATTCATTAAAATAACGATCTTTGAAAGTGACCAGTATCAAGAAAGGGTCTTGGAACTGAAATAGTTTTAACACATTAAAATTGACCGTTACTACTACTACTACTAATTATAAAAGATTCTATGAATTCTAAATCATAAAAATCAAACAACTCTGGGTGCAAGGTCTTTGTCCACTTCGAGCCATATTTCCATGACACATGGCCTTCATTGAAGGGGCAATACAATACCACATGTTCTCATATTGGGGGGTTTAAAATGGGAAAAAATGGGGGCAACTATACTGCCTAAATAGGGGGCAGGGGGTTTTCTTAGGGTGAGGGGTGAGGATTTCTATAGGAAAATGGGTGTGGGGGGTATTGGAGGGGGTGAAAAAAAGGGATTTTGGGGTAATATTTTAAAAAATACGGGAATTCTTTAGTATGCCATGAACACACATTCTATGATTTTGGTTCACTAAGAGAAGCCCCCGTGTTCCATGAAAAGGTTCTAATGTTCAACACTCTCTTCCTCAAATCCTCAAAGATGAATGTTACCTTGTGATCTTCAACATAGCTGGTTTTCTCCTTCTGCATGATCAAGTGTATCTAGGAGATGTTATTGATTTGTTTTACTTCTAGCCAATTCAGGTTAGTTTGCACAATAGACATTGGTTTTTCAATCCATATTTTATTATTTTTAGAAAGCCCCATCTTGAGAAAAATCCTTTAGCTATTGAAAATTAAGATAAAAAATTCCACCACGTTTCTTTATAGTCATACTTTAAGCTCATTTAATTTCGGTGGTAGATAATAATAACTTCTTATTTGTTAAATATCTTGTTTCCACCTTAATAAATTATCTTCATTATGTTTACCATTAAAGAGATGCACTTGCTCAAGATTTGAAAATATTAATTCTTCAAAGATGTGCCACACATTATAATTGGAGAGTTGACAGGTAGTAGGAATCAAATATTCAGTAAAAAAAAACCTAGGTCTGATTGTAATCTTAGCTCGGTGGCCATCAAGAGTTTGTGTGGTGAATGTTGGATTGTCGATGATCAAGGGATCACTTAATACCTCAAACTATAATGGAGATTAGGCAGTCTTGAGATTTCACTTGACCATTTGATAGGAAGGCATTAATATAGCCGATAAAGTCAAAGAATTTCCAACTTTTGGTTGAGTCAAAGTTAAATGTGGGTGCTTAGCAAGTCAGAATGACCAGGTGTTTAGCAAGGGTAACATGAATGACAATAAAGAGATAAGCCAAATGGGGGAATTTGAATTTCAAAAAGGAAAGAGACTAAAAATTTCAAAATTTGAACCAAATACGGTCCCCACAACTCATGCTTGCTCTGTGCTCTGCTAGGGTTTCTTCACCTTGTGTCCATCTCTGTAGTCCCGTCCTTCACACATACCATAGTTATTGCAGGAAATAGTATTATATATATGGCTCCGGCCACTTCCCACCAAGCAGTTGATGCTGGTGTTGGTGTGGTTTCAGATATCAATGGCACTGCCAAGCAAATGCCCCCACAAGTTTGTACCCAAAGTATTCCACGAGGTATGGTCTAGCCTGATATTATTTTACCCATTAATGAATTCAATGATGCATGCACTTAGGTTGAATCACACACCCGAATTGGTTATTTTCTAGGTTGTAACCCCCCTGAGCATGTTCTCAAGGATTGGGTTGTGAAGAATTGGACTCCCCACGGCATCTACATCTGCCTAGATGACATTTAGAGCCTTACCAAAGGCTTTTTTCTTTCTTTCTTTTCTAACCCCACTCATGTGGATGCTATTTTTGCCAAAGGCCCTTGGAACCTCAGGGCCTCATTGTTAATCTTCCAATGCTAGTCTCGTGACTTCTTTGTCTCTGATGATAAGAAGCTCAAGGTCCTAGTGTGGGTTGAGTTCCCTGGTCTTCCCTTACCTTGTTGGCCTTTCATGCAAGCCATAGCGCAGAACCTCGGTAGGGTTATATGTCTCGAGCATGACCATTTTCTTAATCTGCACCCTCACAAGAGGCTCTGTGTTGGGGTTGACCTTTCTAGGGATCTCAAAGAATCCATAGAGATTCAGGTTGGTGATACCACCTTCACTCAAAAGGTTCTCTATCTTAACCTTCCCAATACTTATTATTGGTGCCAATCTACGAAGCATAAGATTAAGGACTACCCTTTGGCAGTGCCTTGTACCAAGTCTCCTCCCAAGGATGCTAGTTCACAGCCAGCTAAGGCTGGCAAGAAATAAGAGGATAAAAAGTGGGTTAAAAAGATGAATGGATCACTATCGGTCACCGTAACAAGCCCCAAAAGCAGCCTATTTGAGCTCCTGCCTCCCATCTGCCACCTTCTGATAACACGGTTTCCTTGGAAACCCCTATTATAGAAGCTTCAAACCCTATCTCGCAAGGGAAAGATGTTTCCACTGCCCAGGCTTCTGCTCCTCTAGCCTGCATGCCTCTGATAGCTACCAAGATTATTTCTTTCAGCTCTTTTCATCGCTCTCGTAGCCCTTCTGGGAGCGCTAAGACTATGTTTAATGGCATGCAAGACAAGCGATGTAATATTTCTTTACAATTTTTTGGGTCTATTTTTGCCCCAAGTTATTCATTTAATAGCTTTGACTCCCTTGGGGATGAGGATGGAATGGATGACATTGTTATTCCATGAAGTACATCTCTTGGAATGTTCGTGGGTTGATAGACCTGCACAAAAAATATTCTGTCAGGGATTTGCATAAGTGTTTTTGTCATCTGGATGTTTTATGCCTCCAGGAAGTTATTTCAGGTTTCATACTTGATGCTACTTGTAAAATTATTTGGCCTAAGAGCCTTTCTCTTTGTTCTCAGCATGAGGTTGGTCGAGGTGGAGTTGTTACTCTCATCTCTCCTCGTTGGAATTCCCTTCTGGTTAGCCATGGTTCTGATCCCATGCAACGAGTTGTTTGGACCACTTTCATTATTGAGAATCATTACTTTGGCATAGTTAATGTTTATGCCCCCAATGATGCTATTGAAAGATCTCACCTGTGGCGTTGGCTTGTAGATTCCTTTCCACCTACTACCTGGCTTATTTGTGGGGACTTCAATATGGTGGAGATGGCATTTGACAAGGATGGTTTTGTTCCTTTTCCCTGGACAGCTAGTGAATGAGATGCTTGGTATTACACGTGTAATAAATTAGGGCTTTTTGATCCCAATGTGGGCCATCATTGTTTTGATGGGGCTTGGCACACTTGGTCTAATTACAAGGCTTCCTCTGACATAATTCATAAAAGGCTTCATCGTGCTATGATCTCGGCTCAATCTTTTTTCTCCTTTTCTGAAAAGCAAGCCATACCAGTCACTCCTCTTGTTGATGTGACCTTGTCAAACCACTTTCCCATCCAATTTAATATTGTTTGGTAGACAGCTAAGGCTAGGCCTCCCACCATGCAATTTTACTTTAATAGTTCTGTCCTTCATCATCCTTCTACTGTGGCCCACATTCATCGGGTTTGGAACCTTGAGCCTAGACCCACCCACTTGACAGGATGGATTCAATGGTGGAATGATGCCATCAGGTGTACAACTCATTTCTTGCACATCTATGGAAGACAATTGGCCCACTGTCATCATAGATCCTATGATGTCAACACCAAAGCTTTGCATGTTGCCACTGAAGCCTTAGCTCATGACCCGTTCAATCAAGTGCTGCAAATCAATCTTTCTAAGTTATGCCACTAGAAGTAGGTGGCTAACAACCATGCTACTAGAGGAGCCCAGATCAAAGCCCAGTTGCACTGGTTATTGGTTGGAGATAAAGTTTCAAAAGAGTTTTTTACTGCCCTTCGCCCTTGGCATACCAGTATGAGCATATTTAGAATCTGGGAAGGTCATTACCTTTACACGGAGCTTCTTGATTTTTTGCAAGCCTTTGTTCGTCACTATGAATAGGTCTTTGCTACTCAGGGCCGCTCCCTTGCCAACAAGAAAGCTCTTACGGATTGCATCACGGTGGTTCTTCAGTGTGTCTCCCTTGCTCAGCGGGTCTTTTGTGATCAATTGCTTTCCTTGCAGGATCTTTGTGAAGCTGTGTTCACCATGGCTGATGATAAAGCCCCTGGTTGTGATGGCTACCCCTGTGAGTTTTACAAAACCCTTTGGGATGCCATTGGTCTGGATCTTCATCAGGGCTACCTGGAAGCTTTTCATACCCAATCTCTTGGGGATATCATTAACCAAGGGAATATCAAGTTCATTCCCAAAGTTGGGGATCCTGAGGACATTTGTAACTGGCAGCCCATCACTTTGCACAATGTCTCCTACAAGATCATTGCGAAAGCACTGGCTCTCAAGATCGGACACATGCTTCCGCAAATTGTCCGGCCTAAGCAAAAAGGGTTTATCAAATCAAGATTTATTCTTGACAACATCATTGCTATTTGGGAAGGTATGGAATGGGCTCGTAAGTCTCACCAGGAAGCTCTTTTTCTCAAAATTGATTTTTCTAAAGCTTATGATCGTATTGAATGTTATTTTATCCTTGTGATGCTTCACGCTATGGATTTTGGCCCAAGATTTCTTCAATCTATGAAGATGCTCTTCATTGATGCCTTCGCCTACATTACCATCAATGGCTACCAATCTTCAACCTTTGGAATTTTTCATTCCATTCAGCAGGGTTTCCCTTTGGCTCTAGCTCTTTATGTGTTAGCTGCCGAAGGGTTTGGCTACCTGTTAGCTCACTCCATTTCCATGGGAACTATTAGGGGAATCTCCTTGCCAAATTCCTCCTAGCAACTTGTCAATGGCCATTTCACCGATGATTCCTTCCTCACTCTAACAGAGCATGAAGAAAATATCAAGGCATCCTTGCAGTGTTTAGGCACCTTTTGCTTGGCTTCTGGCTCAGCCATTCAGGGGCACAAAACTCTTTCTTACAGATAGTCACCTCTTCCTGAGCTTCCCTGGCTTTCTCAGTTTGGCTAGATAAGGACTCAACATGGGGATATATTCCATTTTTTGGGTATTACCTTTGCTTTTCAAGGCAATCCTACTGATCTTTGGAATGTAGTTCTTACTAAGATTGAAAAAAAGCTTACCTATTGGATAACGAAGTCACTCTCCCTCATAGGAAAATTTTAGATCTACTCCAAAGTCCTGGCTACCATGCATGTTTATTACTATTGTTGGGCTCCTTTCAAAGCTTCCTATAAAAGACTCGAGAAACTTCTTCAGGATTTTCTCTGGGCCTCCGGTATTGATCACCAAGGCTTCCATAGAGTTGCCTAGATTTTTGTTGCCTTCCAAAATCCTCTAGCGAACTTGGATTAATTGATACCTAGAAGCAAGGGCATGCCCATTGTGCCAAATGGGTTGTGTGGTGTCTCGCAGGAAATGAATCCTGGAAAATTTTGCTTCGTCACTGCATTTCCTCAGGCTTTCCTCTTCACAAGCCTTCCTGGAAGGGGATTGGCTTTCAAACCCTGCTCATTATGAGGGAGCCTATCTAGATCTAGGGTACTTTTGTCACCAAAAGTATTTGGAGAGCTTGGGAGTCTGTCAAACCCTGGCTTTGGTGGGCTCGGAATGGTTTTCATGATTATCTTTCTTTCAACCAGTAGAACATTTGGTGGTCTCCACTCTTTGCTCCATAGGGGATTCCTCTTTCCAGAGTGCAAGGGGTTAGTGCTCTTCAGTTTCACAGGTGTGGCATTCAAACCCCCAAGGATGTTTTTTCCAGAGCCACTATGAGTCTCCGATCTTGGGATGATCTTCGGGTTCAATTTCAGCTCATCCGCCCAGATCGTCAGACTTTTGACTTACTATTTTTTGTCATCCCACTTCACCTCTTGCATAAGCTAGGAATTTAGTCAGTCAGACCATGGTGGAAAGACTAGAAGTGGTATCCTATCACTATCTTCACCAATTACAAGCCTAAGCTTGGATATTCTTGGCTTATGCCTCATTTGCCTATGATTGATTCTCTCAACCAGTGTTGCCATCTTTCTTCTTCCCAGAAGATTTTGAGCTGGAGATTTCATACTATTTGGGATTATGTTACTGAGCCTACAATTGTTCATTTTGCTTGGTGTTTGTTATACCAGGGCTTACCTTTGAGAGCTAGGCTCCAACATATGGGGGTTCCTGACCCTAAATGCCCTTTCTGTGGTCACTCAGAGATGCTCATGCATATTTTCTGGTTTTGTCGTCATGCCCAGAACTAGTGGGGTTGGATTCATGACTTTTTTGTGCCCTTTAGGCCAGAGCCTTTTTCTTGGCATATGGCTCTTCTTAGTGACTCTCCCAGAATGCCTTACCAGTACTCCTAGATATGGCATACTTTCAGGCTGGAAATTTTGTTCACTCTGTGGAAAGATAGAAACATTGTGCTTTTCTCTCACAATTTTCTAGATAATTATGTTTCTCTTTTTGCTAGGGCATGTATTTGTAATAATGTAATAATGCAGAACTAGGTGCAAGCAGATAAAGTGGCCCTAGAGGTTGCTCACTTGCAGGAGTTGCTCTAGCACTAGGGCAATGCCCCTTGTACTATGGCTCGGGTGCCTCCAAATTCTCTCTCAGTTGACTGTACGTCGCCCAAGGGCCGACATCGTAGCTAGAGCTCCTCTGTCAGGCACTCCAGGATTTCACAGCAATGGCGTCACTGCTCTACTTCCCCTCCTCCTCGAAGGGATGCGGGCTCTGGTTGGCCTCCTGTGATTGCCTCCACTACTGCTACTTTTACTCAGCCTTCAACCTTTGGTCTTGATAATCAAGGAAATTTCCCTCGCCTAGCGTTGGCTATCTTGCCCAGGCGAGAGGTAGTAAAAGTTGAAAAAGATGATCCAGATAATGGCTGGGCCATCCTTGATCAAACTCCTGGGCCCAATGTCTAGGGCAATCCTGATGATAAAGATCCTCCTCCCTCTTCTGCTACGGCTCTCGCAGCTTGAGGGTTTTTTGGTTATATAATTTTTTTTGATGAATAGTTGTTTTTTTCTGGCCTAAGTGTCATGTGAACTTGCAGGGTGATTCTTTCCCTCCACTCTTTTTTGTGAATATTGTACTTTAATATTTTTATTAATAGAAAAGGCCTCTATTCATAAAAAAAAATTTCAAAATTTGGAGTAACAAGAAGTATGCTAAAAAAAATGTCGATTCTGTGACACACTAGTTTTTCATGTTGTGTGATTAAAAGTCATTTATTCCAACATGTTATTCATTTCATATTATCTATCTATTGCTCAATTATAAAGATCGATAGTCTAGACCAAACTAAATGGTGAAAGGAACAAAATCATTTGTTTGGTGTATAGAATATGGTTTGTTCCTCAACATGGTTTCAAGGGTTCTTTTAAAACATGAGATATTGGGAGTATTTCCTTTCTCCTTAGTGAGTTTAAAATGCTCCATAAAAGAGAGGACATGTTATGTTTTGATTAAAGGAATTACACCTTCAATAATAAGAATTTTGAAAAATTCACACTAGACAAAGAAATTATAGAAGTACAATTTTATCCAAAAGTATAAAATGTAGAAAAGAGTTTAGAAAATCATATATAAATAAATAAAAATAAAAATAGGAAAAAATATTATATGATTAAAATAGTGGAACAAGTAGAGAGAGAGAGAGATGTGCATGATGAGAAGAAAATGCATGATTTAAATTCCAACTTATCATATTGGTAGGAATCTTGATAATCAATAAACCACTTATACTAGCATACACCTTTAAGGCCAAAATTTTGTTTTCCCAAAATACTATTCTAGTAATAACATTGCTTGCAAGATTCTCAAAGATGTTTCTAATGTTCATGCCTTTGCCTTCCTAAGATGCCCTATATACATCCTTAACCATGCAGTGGACTTCTTCAATTCTTCCCTGTCTGAGAGATTCTATCTTCTTTATACTCAAAAGCTTCATTAATTTTGTTTTCTCACTTCCTCCCATTGTAGACCATTCGGAGAAAAAATAATGCCAATGCTCCTAAGTGTGAAGTGTTTGGAGGCAATATTCTTTCGTCGAGAACCAAAAAATAGTCTTGCTTCATCAAGAATTCCTTTACACATTTGAGGTCATGTTTGGTAATTGTCAATACCAATTAAATGTGAATATAAACTAAGGGCCATTATTTTCAGTAAATTTTTACATAACTAAATGAAGAACATAGCTATCTTTGTGAACTAGAAGAAAGCTTCAAATATTTGACTCTATTCCATTAAAACTAATTTTGAAGGCACATTATTAGAATAATAAAAAGAAAAATATTGAGGCCAATGACCAAGCAAATGCTCGATTAAGATTCTCATTAACTCTATAGATCTTGAATGCATTTTTGACTTGGTACAAATCTCCCGTTGGAGATAAAATTAATATGCAATCACTGAAACGTTCACGTAAAATCCATAAGGACATTTAGTAAAACTTATTAAATTCTCTAAAAAATCAACTGTATATAACAATCAAAAATATTTAAGCTAAGAAGTGTTATGATTCGTCGCTTTCCTCGATCAAAAAGTAATGTAAAGAATGTAAGAGTTATATATACTTTGTTTAGCAAGAAATCTCTCGTGGTCTCTGCTTTGCCGTTGATTGACTCTGAATACATAGACGATAAAATTGTCTTAACTGCCATTAACGTCTAGTAAGGCGCCATTGAGATAATCGTGTCCTACGATTCATCAATTTTTGAAAGAGAGAGACAGGATTCTTAATTGGTTTTAATATATGATTTGTTTATTAAAGAGCAATTAAGAAATGTTTCTAAATAAATGCTCTTTGTTATTCCTTTTCTACGGTTGCCTTCCATTTGTCTTTAAATTTGTTGAGATGATGTCATGATGTAAAAAGAATCAGAATTTGTATATATACCATAGAACACTTGAATGACTAAAGATTATGTTTTTGTACTATTCAGTTTTGGGTTTAATATAATCTTTGTAAGAATTGGAAGGGAAATCACATCACCCTAAGTAGTGCATTCATTTGTGATGGAGGAAACACAAGCTGTTGTGACTTATCTTCCAGCACTCCATTTCCTTCGTACTTCCACTCTAGAAGGGACTTTTATTATCCTTGTTGCAACTTCAATTATTTCCACATTTGTTGCTCTAGCTCTGATGCTGTCATCAACTAAAGAGAAGAAATGGCCTCCATCTCCACCAAGGCTGCCATTATTGGGCAACTTGCATCAGCTGAACAAGGGTGAAAATCTTCTTTCCTCCATGACAGACATGGGCAAAACATACGGTCCTGTCATCACAGTCTGGATGGGTCCAATGCCAATTATAGTCCTCACCGGCCAAGCTCCAATCTGGGAGGCCCTGGTTAACCAAGCCATCGATTTTTCTGGCCGGCCACTTTTCTACTCCAGGCAATTCACTACTGCCTCTTACAGGACTACATTTAGTTCTCCCTACAACGAGCACTGGATTAAGCTCAGAAGGCTTCAGCACAACAATGTTCTCAGCCCCGCCCATGTTGCACTTCAGAGCTCTTCTCACCAGGCAAGTATGATCAAACTCATCACCAAAGTAGAAATTGAGATGAATGAGAAGAATGGAGTGGTGAGGCCTCTCCATGCATTGAAAATAATGGCAATGAGTTTTATTGCCTCCTTATGCTTTGGCTTGGACTTTCAAGACGATAATTTCTTGTCCAAGCTGGAAGAATGGATAGCTGAAGATATTAGTTTGACTAAAAAAGGACATATATTTCTGGATCAATTTCCTCTTTCTCGCTTCTTTGTTCCTTGATCAATCAGAACAGAAAGAAAATGGAAGTGTCTGCGAGCTGATATTTTGCATCTCATCTTGCCTCTAATCCGGTTTGCTCGCAGTTATAGAGAATACTTTAAGCAGAGTGCCCCAAGCAGTTTCTTGTATTGTTTACTATCCATGGAGGAAGAATCAGATGAATACATGTCAAAGTTATCAGATGAAGAAATAGCTTTCAATTTGCATGAGTTGTTCGTTCTCGTAGTAGACAGCACATCAACAACCTTAGAATGGGCTCTGGCTTACCTGATAACAAATCCTCACATTCAAGAGAGGGCTTATGAAGAAATAAGCCAAGCGGCTGGGAAAGGAAAAGGTGGGTTGTTGAGTTTAGAGGATTTGAGGAAGCTTCCATACTTGCAAAGTGTGGTAAAGGAAACCATAAGAAAAGAGTCGATTGCGCCACTTGGGATGACTCACCAAACGGAGAACGAGTGTAAGGTGATGGGCATCACCATACCTGCAAATTCAATGTTGCTTTTTGTAATATCTTAAAATTGGCACCTATCAATTTCAATCAATTTTGGTGCATTCTTCGAATTTCTGCATTTTCAAAGTCCTACTTTGCTAGGCAATTTCCTCTCTCCTACCTGACTTTACTTGACTTGATGTCAATTGCAAAAACCCTAATTTGCATAAATCAAATTTTAAAATTAATTCCTAAAGTCTTTTGACTTAATTTGCTAAATTGCCCCTATGATAAACTAATTTAATTCTAAAGTCCTAAGTGCTTAAATTAAATTAAAGCTACCCCCTTTAGCTAATTACCCATAAAAAAGAATTAATAATTACTTGTTATTCGAATGGACACTCATTTTTGAATTAATAATTCAAGATATTCAAAAAGTCCCCTATGTGGCAATTTCCATTCTTTTAATTAAGCAATTCTTGCATATTTGTTTCAATTGGGAATGAAGAGTCAGGAGTTTCAAATCAAGAAACTCTTCATTCCTCTTCCGGCTTGGTCTATTTAATGAGTTTTTTTTCTCATTCAAGGATGGCAATTTGGAGAGTAACTAAACTATAGCAAAATTGGGTCTCAATTTCTATTTCATTTTTCAAGCTCTTTCATTGCATAATTAAGCTTATCTCATTATAATGTTAATTGCATTCTAATTATAGATTAATTGGCTTATTGTTATTAGATTAATATCATATTTCTTTCAAGCTTTCTTAGAATAAATTTGCATATCATATTTCTTTCAAGCTTTTAGATTAATTACATCTTCATATTTTCTTTTAAAGCATCTTTAGATTAAATTGCATTCATCTTAGATTAATTTCAGTTTGTTCAATTCTCATGCTTTCAAATCCTTCATTGTAGAATCAATCTTATGGTTGTTGGCTCTTGAATCTGAGAGCAATTAAAGACCCTGTTTGCATAGGAGGCAACAGGTCGCTTCACCATGGATTTCGGATTGAGTAATCCATACTCAATTTATTGATTCAATCGTGTGAGTAATGACTATGTTACGTTTGTGCCTGATTTAGAGGTCACATTCAGACACACACATTTTGGCACCTACCGTGGGGCAGAAAAGATCAATTTTTGGCCTCATTCTCAATTTTTCTGACAGGAGATTTAAGCTCTATCATGCATCCGTACTGTCTATGTATGGATTCTCATGTGAGAATCCAGAGCGTATCGTGCGTAGTTTTGCCCGCTATGGCACTCTCTCACGCGAGATTGTACTATCTCACCCCAAACACTGCTCTTTCTCACGCGCTTTGGAGTACTTCCTCGCGTGAGATTTGCTCTTAGTTTTCAAAAATTTCCAGTTTCTGTCTTTCTTGTTTCAGATTTTTGACAGTTTTATGTGTTGCTGTCATTTATCATTTCTCTGTTATTTTTACAGTGTAACAATTTTCTACAGAACGTGTGTTGAAGAACATAAAACATGCTAATGGTTTGATTGCAGGACGATAGTTGAAGACTTGCTAAAATGTTGTGTTTGTTTCTTGCTTTCATTCACATAGTATAAA
Organism: Chamaecyparis obtusa; assembly: GCA_027943335.1. Lineage (NCBI taxonomy): Eukaryota > Viridiplantae > Streptophyta > Pinopsida > Cupressales > Cupressaceae > Chamaecyparis > Chamaecyparis obtusa. The sequence goes on along the minus strand of BSBK01004012.1, from coordinate 740,498 downwards.
TAAGGCTCTGTTAATATTTCTTGAGGATTTTGATAGTGAGTAGGGAATTTGGCTCTTCATTACATGGAGGTGATGACCATGAATGAGCCTAAAATCCTAATGATCTTACTAATATGACAAATTCTTGGGGAAGCGGAGAAAGGTAGTGAATCTTTATGCTTCTATTTGCTAGGGGATTATGCTCTTCTCTTTCCGAGAGAACCAGAAACCCAAAAGCTTATAGATGTGGTGGAGTGAAGCTAACTTGGTGATGAATCTATTTTGCATGTTTGGGTGAGGAAACAGGATAGAGAAGTATGCTCTTCTCCATTTGATGCCCGAATCTAAACCAAGTCCAGTGTCACCTTTAGAGAGCCTACCAGAAGTTGAACCTTTGGGAATGACCCAAGTGAGTACGCACTTATCGCCGGTGATTCCACCTCACTCTAATAAAGAATGTTTTGTTAAGTCTAAAGACTCCAAAACCATGTTAGCTTCCTTCTCAAGACTTTGACTATCATCTTGAGAAGGCTCCATCTATTATACTGAACAACACCGCTCCTAGCCCTGCTTGCGGGGGTGTATGACTTTCGGGTGTTGGTGTGGCTGCGAGGCCTCAACCTTGTATCGGGGGCACCGAAGGTTAGCATGAACGGAAGCCTATTAAAAACCTTCCTTAGCTAGTGGCCTACTTGGTTCACCTCCGAAAGGAGTCATAATCTTTACGTAGGGAGGGGGAAGAATCTCTCTCATAGATTCCCATCATAGGCACACACCTAGATGCTTGAAGTTGGTTGCGACACTAGCCCCTTCCATAAGGGTAACCTTTGAACATACATCATTGAGTCCTTGGAAACACCAAAAACATGGGCGCCCTCTAGGGGGTGACACAGCTGTGTGAGGTGCACGTATGCGCATAAGCAATGGGGCAAAGGTTTTGTCTTCTCACCATTTTTTTATAGGGCTAAGCTATGTGTTTGTTATCGAGTCTTAAACATTATCCAATCATTATCAAACAAAGACTCCCCTGATGCTATCAAGTTGCTTTGTCCTTGATAGGTTTGTTAATGACTACTTCTTGTATCACAACTGCTTGATTTAAACCATTGTGCTTGTAAACGAATGCTTGAATTCCTAAAAATGAGCTTGTTGATTAAACCATTTTGCAAACCTGTCAAGAAACTGGATTTTTTGTCAGACATCTGTTCAGGCTGTATCTCAAAATTCAACTTTAACCTCAAAAAATGTGTCAAATTGTCAGATTTTGCACTTTTCCCGCATGAAGTTTCATTTTTTAGAGCATTTCTTCGCATGAGACTTTGTTCCTTTGCATGAGATTTTTTATTCTCTCATGTAGCCTGGTACTCTCTCACGCGAGACTGTAGCATAGTTTCAAAAATAGAGACTTATTTGCCATTGACTGTTTGACTTTTTATGTGATCTACTTTTTTCTGAGGTTTGTTTTTCTATTTTCCTATCGTTCATTGTTAGAACCTGAGTGTTTCAAACTGAGAATTGATCAATCTTTTCTTTGACTCATGTTATCTCTCATTTATTTATCTTATCTCTTTATGCCTTTTGTACCTTGTGTTGCGATAGTCTTATCTTGGTTGTCCTAGCCACTTCTTTTAATGATTCGTACCGGATCCATCTCGCATCTTGGCTATTCTAGCCATTTATCTCCTTTCGTTATCTTAGAGATAGAGTCTACCATTGTCCTGAGTCTCCTCTCATCACATCTTTGTTTATGACTGTCACGACTCGAAGTGGCAAGACTTATCTCATTCAGAATACTGGTCAAGGTAGAAGCACACCTCCTAATGAAGAGATAGATCATCCTGACTCCTTCAAGAAATTTGAACTTTGTGAGAAATCCTCAAGCTCCTCATTAAGTACTTCGAAAGATAGTCCTTCTCAACCATCATCTCCGATCTTCCAAGAGTGCTTTAATCCTTTGTTTGAGTCACAATCTGGTTTTTCATTCCAAGAACAAGACAACTAGTTCTTTCAAGACAATTCATTGTTCCAAGACTTTGGAAGACCATTCCCTAAGACGGCTCCTATTATTGAATCTATTGATACTGATCACGATATCTTCCCACCCGAATTTGTCAAATCTTTTGATCTTGTTTATCCATCAGAAGTTACTTGGGCTGCACCTCATTGACATCGTTCATATCACTTCACTGAATCTTCATTTGTTGCAAAGTCATCCACTAAAAAGATGGGAGATCCATTCAACTTTCAACCAGGCAAATATTTCAAAGACTAGGATCAATCTCATAGCAATGTATACCACGGTCAAACTTCTAATGAGTAGCATTATGGTCAATCTCAACATGACCAAAATCAGGCCCATAACAGTGATCAATATCTAAATAGAACTCAAGGGGATCAGCAAGCACATTTCTATCGCCCTCCCCCATTTGATCAAAACCAAGATGATCAACAAGATCAAGTTCCTAGTATCTATGAGATCCTTGGTAATGAAAATGATGTGATAACTCAACGTGATATAGACATTGCTAAAAATAACAAAAGTCTTACCAAAATGATGGAGATCCTCCTGTTAGAAGAAAAGGAGAAGTACTTTCTTGAGTTAGCACAACAAGGGGTTAAGTTACCCCCGAACTTTCAATTTGAAATGCTAGTAGCTAAGGAAGAAGAAACTAAAACTACTAAGCTACAAAAGATGATCCAGAGTATGCAAGATCAGATTACCCAACTGGTAAAAGAAAAGGACAAACCCACACAACAATTCACAATGGAGTGTATATGTCTTTTTCCTTTTGAGAAGAGTATTCACATGCCTCCTTTCTCAAGAGGAGTAGAGTTACACAAATATGACAAGTACATTGGGACAACCGATCCTCAAGATCATCTGAGGGAGTTTGGTGCTTTGTCCATGGAGTTTATACACAATCAAACATATCTCATGAGACTCTTTCCCCGTAGCTTGGGAGGATCAGCTATTGAATGGTTTTGCAGATTAGCTCTTGGAATCAAATCCTTCGATGAGATCACTAATCTTTTCCTTCAGTATTATTCTCACAACATTCAACACCCTGTCAACATTCGTGACTTGTGTAACTTGAAACAATGATAGGGAGAGCCTTTCTTGTCTTTTCTCCAAAGATGGAGGCAACTTTGCACAAAATATCCACACAAGTTACCAGAATCTGAGAAATTGGACATCTTTTTGGACAATCTTGTCCCAGACTTTGGATACCAAGTGCAACTACAAGGTCCTCTGACCTTTGACAACATAATCAAACAAGCTGTGAGGATAGAAGCTTTTATGGTTAAAAAGGGAGAGTTAACTTTGAATAAGGACAATAAACAAGGATTCCCCATGAACAAAGATAAAGGAAAAGCTGTCAACAAGAATAGAGATGTGGTAAATGATGGAGTGGTTGATAATGTCACAGTGAAGCCTTCAAAACCGATTTTTAATCTTACTTCCAGCATATAGGCGGCTAAGGCTGTTGAAAAGACTACCATTGATAATCAACAAGCTTCAAAGTTTTCTAAGAATAAACCTTGGGCCTCCCGACCCAAGCATGATTTTACTCCTTTGGGGGAGCCTCTTGATGTGGTCTTTAAAAATCTTATAGAGAATTAGGTTCTCACTCCTTTGGAAAAGCGTACTTATGACCCACAACCACGACCTCACTAGTGGAATGACAATGCCTATTGCGACTATCACCAAAACATTGGTCATAAGATGTCCACTTGTCTTCAGTTGAAGCATAAGGTTCAAGACCTCATAGATAATGGTGACATTCTTGTGGAAAACCATAATAAGAATTATGATCATCAAGCATTTCAAAATCCTTTCCCTCCTCATGAGAAAGGTGAGTCTTCCACAACTAAGAATAACAATACCAAAGTTAATCACATGTACACTGCTACCGATAATGTCATCAATATGATTGAACTATTGGATTTGAATATTATGATGTGATCATGTCCAAGGGGAGCGGTGATGTTCCCAAGCCCAAGACTCCACTTATCCTGCGTAGTTCCACATCTGGCTCGTATGAATTCGAACAAACTCAAGATTGTGCTAATGTTGTCACTCAATCACGTGGAAGAGTTGTTTTGAAAGGTCCCGACTCTCCAAAGCAAACTGTGGATAAGAATTCTTCAAAAAAAACTATGGATAAGGTTGTTTCGAAACCAACTATAGATAAGACTACTATTGGTCCTATTAGCAAAGCTTCAAAATCGACCCCTGCACCTAATGTCACTAGTTATATCATTTTAGATCAGCTTCGGTGAACCAATGCTCAGATAATGATTTTTGAGTTATTGAAGATCTCACCTATTCACAGGAAAATTTTGGATAAAGCTCTCTTTGAGACAAACGTTCCCAAGGATCTTGATCTTAACCAGTTCCAATCTATGGTGGGTCATTTAACCTCGCCGCACTATTTATCTTTCTTTGAAGAAGACGATCATTCCTTGAGTCACCCGCACAATGCTCCGTTGCACATAGAGGTCATGATAGGTCCCAAACATGTCTATTGCGTGCTTATTGATAATGGTGCTGGTCTTAATATCTGTTCTGCTAAGTTGCTCACCCAGCTAGCTTATGATGAGGATTGCATTGACCCTCACAAAAAGGTTACCATCAAGGCTTATGACGAAGAAGATGCAAATCCCAAGGCTTAGTTGTGCTACCTATCCGCATAGGACCTATTGAGAGAGATGTTACTTTTCAAGTGCTTGATATTCCTCTCGCCTACAATATCTTGTTGGGTAGGCCATGGATTCATGAGATGCAGGTAGTGCCCTCTACCTACCACTAGTGCATCAAGTTTCCATTCCATGGAGCTGAAGTCACTGTACCTACTAACACCAATTTTTCATGCAACACACTCAATCAGTCTGCTAACAGCTTTGTTCTAGAAAACAAAGAATCCACTGAGTTCTATGATGCAAAGCTAAGAGAAATGGAACAAACTTTGAAACTTAAGGATATAGGCATGGGAGAGTACCGAATTGAACCTGTACTATCTCTAGCTACTTTTCCTCTGTCTCTGCATTCTTATGGGAGGCCTTATGAGAATAACAAATTTGCTACTAGTTCTCCTCAAATAGTTTATGATGGTGCTTTTGTCAAGGCTACAACACCTTTAGAGGATGAAGACAAAGATAGAGCTATCCAAAATTGGATCTACAAGGGGAAAGGACCCTCTGAAACAAATACTCCTCCTCCAGACTTAGAGCAAGAGCCATATAGTGAGGCTTTCAAGATCATGAAGCGCTTTGGCTAAAAGGGGAGTGGTCCTATAGGGATAAATGACAATGGTTTTCTGAAACCTATTGAAGCTATGGGTCATCGATCAAAGGAAACTACTGGCTTAGGCTTTAAAAAGACTCCCTTCCATTTAGGGACAAAGATATTTGTGTTTGCACCCAAACCTAAACCTGAACCTGAGTCAGAATCTGAAGATACTATACCAGAGGTAAATCCAGAGGCCAGCTCTGATGAACACATCTTTCCTTATCCCATACCTCCAGATCTTGTTGCATTCTATGAAGAACCTGATGAGCCTATCATCCCTATCCATATGGTAGAGACTGATGCTAATACTTATTCTGAGGCTAATTCTGATAAAACTTCTTCAGTGCATCAATTTACATATGAGCAATGGAAAGCATTGCTAAATGATGATTCCAATTTTGTAGGTGAACAATACAGACTGCCACATTTTCAAAAGTTGTATGAACAGGAACAACTCCAGCAAGTTGTTAATGCCACCAGAGATGATAATGAGTCTGATAATGATGCTAGTGCCAATGGAATTCCCACATCAAGTACTGACTTGCATGAATATGAGTTTGACTCTTTGTCTATTGCTACTTTTGATGTAGACATATCTATTGTTCATGTATATGAAAGACTACTCAAAGTAGGTGAAGGGTCTGGTTCTAGGACACTCAAATTTGATGCCATTGGTGTTAACATGTCCTCTACTTCTGATGTAAGTTCTCATAGGGATTCGACCACTCCTTTGGATGAAATCACTCTAGGTCTTGACTTGCTCGTCAGTGCTTTTGATGGCTATACCGTGAATGCAGTTGAACTAGCCACTACCTCTCTTTCACTCCACCATCCCGATCTCATAAACTGGAACTCCCCTCTCGCATCCAATGAAGTTCTGACATTCTAGAATGATTATGATCTAGCTTGTTATCTCCATGCTATTGAACCTATAATGTCTTCCACCAGCGAAAGAAGTGTCAGCATGACAGAGGCAGATATCAAGTATCTTAGTCAAAAAATTAAAAGAAGAAAAAATAGATGCTCTGATGGTGAAAACCACTTTATGGTAGTATCAGAGCCAAAAATAATAAAAATAAAAGACGTATCCGAGGGTGAAAACCTCTTTGAGGCACCCAAGGATGAGATACTTGATACTCTACCGAGCCATTTTCAAGAGAGATCATCAGTTTTGATTGAGCTGACACAACCAGTAAATTTGGGTACGGAGGCTACTCCACAGATTATACATCTAGCACAGTCATTGTCTGTACAAGAAAAATAAGAGTTCACTAGCTTCTTTCAAAACAAAAAGATAAAATTTGCATGGACCTATTCTGATATGCCTGGATTGGATCCCAATCTGATCATGCATCATCTATCCATTGCACCAAGTGTTAAGCTTGTTAAGCAGAAGCTTCGAAAGATGCACCCTCATGTGGCACTCTTGGTTAAAGCTAAACTAGAGAAGCTCCTTAAAGCTAGTTTCATAAGGGCAATTGATTATGTTGAATGGATTTCAAACATTGTTCCAGTCAGTAAACATGATAAATCCATTCACGTATGCACAAACTTTAGAGATCTCAATAAAGCATGTCCAAAAGATGACTTCCCATTGCCTAATATTAATATGACAGTAGACATGATGGTAGGTTATGAGATGTAATCCTTGATGGATGGTTTCTTTGGCTATAACCAAATAAAAATTGTGCCAGAGGATCAAGAAAAGTCTGCTTTCACATGTGCCTAGGGCACTTTCTACTGGAATGTCATCCCTTTTGGGCTCAAGAATGCTGGAGCAACATATCAAAGAGCTGTTACTACTATTTTTCATGATATGATGCATAAGACTATGGAGGACTATGTGGATGATACTTTAGCCAAAAGTATGCAGTGAAACACTCATCTTGAAGATTTGGGTCCCATTCTCGACCCTATGGAATAGTTTAGCCTCAAACTTAATCCCAAGAAATGTGCATTCAACGTCACTTTCAGAAACTTCTTGGCTAACATTATTTCAGCTAAGGGCATATAAGTTGATCCAAAAAAAGTTCAAGCTATTATGGACATGCCTCCACCTAAAAATATAAGTCAAATGAGAGGTCTTCAAGAAAGGCTACAATCTATTCGGCGATTCATTTCCCAGTTGGTTAACAAATCACAACCATTCACTAAAACTCTGCATAAAGGTGTAACCTACGAATGGAATGAAGAATGTGACAAAGGCCTCACTCAAATAAAATAGTATCTTGTAAATCTGTCTATTCTGATGCCTCTTGTTCATGGGAAGCTGCTTATACTGTACATCTCAGCCACAAGCACATCTTTGGGTGCTCTTCTAGCTCAAGAGGATCAGAACAACAAAGAGAGGGCTATTTATTATATCAGCAGAACATTGGTTTCCTATGAGATGAACTACTCAACCATTGAAAAGGCTTGCCTAGCTATTGTGTTTGCATCATATAAACTGTGACATTATATGTTGGTTCACACTACAAAGCTTATTGCAAAAATTGACCTACTGAAGTACTTACTGAGCAAGGTTGCCCTCACGAGTAGATTAGCTAAATGGGTCATGATCCTTAGTGAGTTTGACATTGAATATGTGGAAATAAAAGCTATTAAAGGAAAAGCGATACCTGATCAGTTGGTAGAGGCTCCTTCGAGAGATCACCAGCCTTTAAATGTTGAATTCCTAAATGAATCCATCATGCTTCTCACACACCAATCTTGGAGCATGTTCTTTGATGGATCATTCACTTGACAAGGATCAGGTGCAGGTGTTCTATTCATAACACCTCAAAGATACTCATTGCCAAAAGCATATAAAATGTTGTTTCCCTAGACAAACAACATAGCTGAATATGAAGCTCTTATAAATGGTATGAAGATAGCCATTGAATGGCGTGTAGATGACCTCAAAGTCTTTGGAGATTCTTAGTTGGTCATCAATCAAGTTAATGATGTCTATCAAACAAAAGATGACAAGCTAGTGCCCTTAAAAAGGATGGTGGATGATCTCAAGCTTTATTTTGCACACCTTTCCTTCCAACAAATTCTAAGGGTGGATAATAAGGCAGCTAATGCTATGGCCACTCTTGCCTCAATGCTACAAATGCCAGAAAATGATTTCAGACATGAATTCCTGGTGGAAACATTATGCTACCCTGCCTATGATATTCCTGAATCTAGGATGATCTGTTTAGTCATTGGACATGACTCATCCTGCTACCACCATATTTACTCCTAGCTCTGGGACCAAATCATTCCTGACACCTATACCCAGAATGAGAAACATAACCTCATTCATATTGCTTCATGGTATGTTATCATAGCAAATGACTTGAATAGACAAGGTCTAGACGTTACTCTCCTTAGGTGTCTAGAACCCGATGAGTCCAAACGTGCACTAGCTGAGGTACATGAAGGTATCTGTGGCTCTCATTCGAGTGGTCTGACGTTAGCTCGTAAACTTATTAGAGCTGGTTACTATTGGCCAAATATGGAGAAAGAAGCTATTTAGTACATGCCAAGACTTGTAAGCAATGCCAATTTCATGGTAATCTGATTCATGCTCCTGCTAATGAGCTTAGTCCTCTCATCAGTTTCTAGCCATTTCAGCAATGGGCCTTCGACTTGGTCGGTCAGATACACACCTCCTCTTCAAGAGGGCATAAGTTTATCATCACAGCTACCGATTACTTTACCAAGTGGGTTGAGGCAGTGCCTCTAGCTATAGCTGACGACAAGACTATTGCTATGTTCATACTGAACTATATCATTTGCAAATATGGTGTACCCTCATCTATTATCACTGACAATGGGGGACAATTCAAAAATAAGGACCTGACAAACTTATGCACCAAATTTAGAATTATTCAGTATTGGTCATCTATCTATTATCCTCAGGGTAATGGACAAGCAGAAGCTTCTAATAAGACAATTCTAAAAGTCTTGCACTAAACAGTTCATAAATCTGGTAGAGATTGGCATCTCCAGATTAATCTAGCTTTATGGGCCTACAGAACAAGTATTGGAACACCAACGGGGGCCATTCCTTTTGCCTTAGTTTATGGAGCAGAAGCAGTATTGCCAATTGAGGTTGAGATTTTGACATTGCGAATCTCTCTGAGGGGCCTCATCACTGATGAAGAAAATAGAATATCCCGGCTTCAAGAGCTTGAGTTACTTGATGAACATCGAAAGGTAGCATTTGATCACTTAAGATCATACCAAAAGAGAATGTCAAAAGCATACAATAAGAAGGTCAAACAAAGGGAATTCCAAGTGGGTGATCTTGTCCTGAGAGAAAACCCCAATAATCAGCAGCAAAGAGTCCAGAAAGGCAAATTTGAACCAAACTGACTTGTTCCATACGTTATTAGTACAACATTTGGGTCTGGTGCTTATTGACTCTCCACCATTGAAGGAGAGCAACTCAAAGAGTCAATCAACGCTCTTCATCTGAAGAAGTTCTACAGCTAACATTCTCTACATGCTCATGTACATAATTATTGGTCTTGAAAAAATCCTAAAAATGATATATTGCAAAAAATCCTAAAAATTGCAAAATGTCATGAAAAAATGATCATCTTAGTGAAAACCTGGTAAACAGGCGCTATGATGTATCTATTATCCTGGTGAAAACCTGGTAAACAAGCGCCTTGATAATACTCAAAAAAATAGAAAAATTTGAAAAATACAAAAAAAATAGAAAAAAGTCAAAAATACAAAAAAAATGAGATATTCAAAATACAAAAAAATAAAAAAAAGAAGAAGAGAAAAGTAGAAAAAGTCAAAAAAGAAGAAAATGTGCCATTGCTGAAAACCTGGCAAACAGGTGTCATGGTAGCAAAAATAGACTCTCTGCCAAGATGGTGAAAATCTGGTAAACAGGCACCACTTGTTTCCTAAAGCTAGATCTCATCTCAACATCGCTTGGCTCTTAGTTTCCCGCTTTAGTCTCTTTGCTTTCCTGCTTTCCTGCTTTAGATTATTTCCTACTTTTAGTTCATTCCTACTTTGGCTTGCTAGCTTATGTTCTTGCTTTTAGTTGTCTTCGAGATTTTGCTTGACTCTTCATGGATTGGAACTAGTTCACGCTTGGGGGCACCTACTTCGTCTAGGGGGTATTTTCCTATCACTTTTGGAAATTCTTTTCATACATCAGTCACCAGTGATTCTTGCTACGTCTGCCTGCTGATGCCTAGCTAGTTTTGAGATTTCTCTCCTTGAGGGTCTCTCATGTATCGGTCGCTAGTGGTTTCTGCTGTGCTTGCCTACTGATACCTAGCTCTCGTTTGATCTCTCTCTTTCAGGATCTCTCCCTTACATCAGTCACTAGTGGTTCCCACTGTGTTTTCCTGCTGATGTTTCACTAGTATCTCTAAGATTCCTCACCTTGAGGATCTCTCTCGTATCGGTCACCAGTAGTTCTCACTGTGTTTGCCTACCGATACTTCGTTAGCTTCCTGATATCTTCTTGAGACTTTGTCTCTCATGATGGTCACCAGTGGTTCTCACTATGTCTGCCTACTGTCACTATCCTATTGAGACTTCAAACGTTGTGCATTTCTGATTCAACTTCAATCCATTTGAACACGAAATTAAACTGAAAGTAAAACTAAATTTGTGTTCCTCTGAGGCATGCTCGACTTTGTTTTCTTTGAGTGTTTGTTTGTTTGTTTGATTTCTTCTTTTCTTTTCTTTCTGCTTGATTGGTTTAGTTCCAATGATCTAAAGATTCTATTTAAGAGGGGTGTCCATCTGTAAGAGCCTCCATCTCATATTGGATGGCCATGCGTACCTCGACTCCTTTTATATGGACGCTTTGGTGAGGTTGGTTCTTCTCCTTGTCTTTTTGGGTGACTTTTGCTACAAGTAAAAATTGCAAATGCTCATCCTGCTAAGTGAACGTAAGGGTCACTGCGAGCATTCTTTGACAAAAGAAGGAACTCTTGTGTGTCTGGTGTGTTTGTTCACAAGAAACATTCAGGTCATTCTAGCAATTGTGCTTTGATGCTTATGTTAACTTGCTAAATCAAAAGGAATAGGTGTTCAAGTCGTTCTGGCTTCTTGTGCCTTAATGCTTACACCTCATTCTAACAAATCTAAGACTTATGTCATATTCATATTCTCATGATAGCGATATCAGTGAGAGTTGTGTGGCATCTTGCGACCGTCTGAACTTAAAAGGCTCTATGATGATAAATACAGTGAGTCCAAAAACCAAGTATTAGGGTTTGCATTTTCATTCTAGGCTTGCATCTTTAGCTTACGCTTGCATTTTCATGTTAAGTTTGGATTTGAGATGATATCTTGTTACTCTCTTAATTGTCTTCATCAAAGGTTCTCATCTTTTGTCCTAGGTTCTCCTTGGCTACACAAGTGTTCGGACCTCGCTTTTGATCTTCAAACATATCTATCATTTTGATTAGTACCTGTCAATATTGCTACAATCCTACACGAGATGATTAGTACCATATACATGTTACATATCCATTGCATTTTTATTTCATTTCCATTTGCATCCATAAATTCACTTGCATATACATATACATGTGCATCCTCTATAAGCATAAATCATACATTACACATTTGCATACATTCTATCCATCTATTACTACATTTCACATTGCATCATCATAAAAATAACCATGTGCATATTCATATTCATAAAAAGAAACATGTGCATTCCATACATTTCTATCCATACATCTAAGCATATAGGAAAACATCTCATAAACATCAAATATCTCAAAGCAATATATTAACGAGTACAATGATATCAAACTGTCGATCTCATATATATATATATATATATATATATATATATATATATATATATATATATATATATTGATCTAATGTCATATACAAAGGAGAAGGTGCTACTCGAGCACATTATCAAAAATGAGCTACAACAACAATGAATACATAAAGATCCATTGCCACCTGGAGGAGGTGGAGGTGGAGGTGCCTACTATGGTGGAGCCTGTGCTGGTCTCTGCAATGGTGGCATAGGTCTCTATGATGAAGGCATGGGCCGTTGTGGAGGTGCTGGAGGAGGTTCCTGTAGAGCTCCTGTATACTCAGCAAATGGCGGCACAAGCTCTAATAAATCTAGGACAACTCCACAAGAAGTTGCATAGTAGTAAGCTGCCTAGGCAGCCTCATATCTAGCCTCAATCCTTAATCATGCTAGCTCATCTTGGAGCTCCCTGATCTCTGGATCCCTCTCAGCCACACGAGTCTCCTCTCTGATCACTCGCATGTGATAGTCATCACGCTCTCGCTGCACCTGTCGTACTCTCTCACAACTCTTCCTAAAAGCCTCCTATAATTGTGGTGTACTTGCTCCAGTTGTAACATCAGGCATGTCAGCATCATCATCTGGAGGTGCCTACTGTGAGGTGTCACTTGTCTGCTGCCTAGTGGATCTCTAGTGCATACCACTACTCAGCTCCTGGATTTGACCCCATAGTCCTAGCAGGGATGCTAGTCTGTCCTACTCTGGTTCTCAACACTCTCTACTGTACCTGTGGCCCCTGCTGCTGTACAAGCTACTGTACTAGTACCTACTGAACTAGTGGTTGTTGGTCTTGTATCTACTACTGTTGTTGTTCCCCTATACCTGCAGGATTTGTAAACCTCAGATGAGGATGTGCAATCAATTGATCCCTGTATGCAGGTGTCGCCCCTACATTGGTGACATCCACCATGTAATCCCATCATGCTGGTGGAATGTGTGCCTCTATAGCACACCGCCTAGGATCTATCTTGCATGCCATCCCTTTTTCTCCTTGTCAGAGAAGTGAGCATAAGGGCAGTACTCGTGTGATGTCCTGCTACCGACCAAACTGGCACAAGACATAGGTGACAAGGAAATTCTCTATAGTGTGAATGCTCCATCCAATCAATGACCGTGATACAAACATATGTGCAAGCTCCCTCTGAGCATCATCCCAGGGCTCAGTCGCCACCCAAGGTCTTTAGACTACAGCTACCATATCATCCAGCTATCCACTCCACTGCTCTGTCTTGCCCGGCAGGGGCTAGGTCATGACACCTGAGTACCTATAAATATAAGGCTCCAGCGCCTATCGTGTATCATGGAAAACTAGCCTGCACATAGGGAGATGCTCCCAAGCCCAGATCTGAAGGATGAGGACTCCTGCCACCATGGTCCTCACACCCCAGTAAACAATCTCATACATCTTGTGATACATGTGGGCAAGCATACACTCACCCCATCTGAATCTAACTGCTGGTCTGGCCAGCATCCTCTGCAGCATCATACCCCAACTGCACTCTAGACCATGCTGACCTCTATCTGGAACAAGGTAGTAGCTCAAGAACATCGCAAGTACAATAGGGAATGGGTGAGCACTGCCATATCTGTGCATTAGGTCCTCCCAAGAGATGGCCCGACCCATCACTAGATCATCCCTGAAAATAGTCCTCAAGGCTACTGTACCTTGCCGCGGCTGTGTATCATACTCTACATGAGTACCATGGATGGGTATCCTCAAGATCCTATATATATCCTTGGGAGTCAGTCATCTCCCCCATTGAAAAGTGGAATGTGTTCGTCTCCGAATGGAAATGCTCTACAAGTGCAGTAAGAAGACCGTGATTTACCTGAATGTCGAGTAGATCATGTAAATATCCCAAACCAAGTGCATCAATGTGACCAACCTCTGCATCTGTCAATTTCTGAACTAATGTCGTAATGACGGGATGGTGTGTCTTGAAGGCGACATTGGGGAAGTCAACCTGCAAAACAAGGGATGACAATGGATCAGTACCTCAAACATGCTAGTTTTCACATGACAACAACAAATGTAACAAGGCATCTATCCTAGACAAGACTCTACAATGCTCTACTTGGCTGATTCTATGCAAATTGGACAAATTTTGACAAAGGATTCAAACTCTGTAGTAGTGTTTCATGCGAGGAAACTATTTTCTCGCGCGAGATATAACTTGACCTTGTGCGAAGAGAAGAAAGCTTGCGCGGGACTAGCTCTCAGCTCACGCGAGCTTCCAGATAGAACCTACGCGAACTCGCACGAGGAAACTATTGTCTCACATGAAGGGAGACCTAGGCCAGCATGAAGAAACTACTTCCTCACATGAGATTGGAAGAACATGACTCAAATCTAGCTAGATCTTCCTAATTTGACCTAATAAAGCAGTACAAATTGAAATGCAGGAAGGTTTATCAATTACTTACAAGTGCGTCATACTCCGGTGGCCAGGCGTGTTGTCGGGAGTGCTCAAATCTATGCATATGCAGTGGAAGACCCTCCATTTCTCTCTCAGAGATCAAAATCACTAGAAGACGAAGGTGAATAATGAATTGAAAATGACCTCTCCGGGCCTTATATAGCTTTTAACCTAATTTTCAAAAGTGCTCCGTTTTGCGTGAAAATTGCACCCTTGGCTAAATTGACTGCTCTAAATCCATTTTCGGGATCGAAATCAAAATCTAACATCTCTAGATAGCTTGAAATTGTGTTTTAAATTCTAGGACCCTTTGGGATCGGACGCTTGTGTAGTCAACCTTTTGGCATCATCTTCCTGCCAGACCCTCATCTTTGCATCATGTTCTCAAGATCTTTGCTCTTTTCATCAAAAGTCAACCATGGTCAAACTTGGTCAACAGAACCTCTAGATCACTTCAATTTGCTTCTGCATCTTCTCGATGCTTTTTCTGGATCTTTGATCTTCTCTTTATCTGCAACCTCTTGCTGTTAATCATCTTCCGACGTGTCATCTTTTGATGTTGCTCCTGAGGGGACAGGATGATTGCATCATTGAATCTTGTCAAATCAACTCTTGAATTAGTCTGATCTGAATCATCAATGTTCATTGCTAGGGGCATCTTGGTGCCTCACATCTTGTTATCTTATCATCTATCTCTTAGGTATCTGAGCAATCTAACTTGGATCCTCAAGGGCCAAGTTTCATTCTGGAGATGGTTCTTGAAATCTTTTAGGTATTGGGGCAATCTAACCCTAATTCTTGGGAGTCAAGCTTTGTTTTAGAGAGGGCTCTTGAAATCTCTTTTGGACCATCATCTGGGCAATCTAACCCGGGTCTCGGAGGGCTAAGCTTCGTATTGGGGCAATCTAACCTTGATTTTGGAGACAGTCCTAAATCTGCATCTTTATCAATTTGTATTGGGGCAACCTAACCCTGATTCCAGTTCTCTTTTAGACCATCATCTTCGCAATCTAACTTAGACTTCGGAGAATCACGCTTTGATCTGTTCAGTGTCTTGGCAACCTAACCTAGACTCTTGAAATCTTACCTCATTTGTCATATCAAACTATTCTTTGAATTAACGCATTGTTCGCACATCAATTCAAAGAGGGGCAAATGTAATATCCCAAAATTGGCACCTATCAATTTCAATCAATTTTGGTGCATTCTTTGAATTTCTGCATCTTCAAAGTCCTACTTTGCTAGGAAATTTTCTCTCTCCTACCTAACTTTACTTGACTTGATGTCAATTGCAAAAACCCTAATTTTCATAAATCAAATATTAAAATTAATTCCTAAAGTCTTTGACTTAATTAGCTAAATTACCTCTATGATAAAGTAATTTAATTCTAAAGTCCTAAGTGCTTTAAATTAAATTAAATCTACCCCCTTTAGCTAATTACTCATAAAAAAGAATTAATAATTACTTGTTATTCGAATGGCCACTCATTTTTGAATTAATAATTCAAGATATTCGAAAAGTCCCCTATGTGGCAATTTCCATTCTTTTAATTAAGTAATTCTTGCATATTTGTCTCAATTGGGAATGAAGAGTCAGGAGTTTCAAATCAAGAAACTCTTCATTCCTCTTCCGACTTGGTCTATTTAATGAGTCTTTTTTTTCTCATTCAAGGATGGCAATTTGGAGAGTAACTAAACTATAGCAAAATTGGGTCTCAATTTCTATTTCATTTTCAAGCTCTTTCATTGCATAATTTACTTTCACTTCTACTTAAACAGGAAACATAGATATTTATCATTCTTCATAGAATAAGCTGTAAATTTATTAATGAATATTCTATTCTTGTGTGTGCATCTTTTTGTCAATGACCTCCATCTTCCGGTTGATTTTGAGAAAATTGAGTTTCTATTTACCTCTGCAGTCCTACAATTTGGAATTTCATATGTGTTTTAGGTACAACTAGTCATTGCAATTGGGTATGCAATTTTTATGCCGAAAAGATGTTATGTTGTTTGAGTTTTATATTTATATTTTAAATTTCTTCTTTACTTTAGATACGATTGATTTTATATGTAACTCTTATGTAACTTTACTTGTAAACCTAATTTGAATGCTAAAGTTAACTTTCATCATAAATTTATATGCCTAAAATTATAGATTTTAAATTTATCATAGTTAAAATTATTATTCATTTTTTATATATATGTATTATAAATTTGTTATTTAATTAATCTTATAAAAAATTTAGAGTTTATAAATTTATTCTAATATTCTTTATATTTATTTAAATAATACTTATTTTATTACTATTTATTAAAAATTTCATCATTTAATTAATCTTATAAAAAAATCAGAATTTATAAATCTACTCTAATGTTCTATCTATATATTTCAATAATACTGATATTATTATTAGTCTATTTCCGGAGTTTATTGAAATTTGCAGTGTCTCACTACAAAATGGTGATTCTTTTAAAGTCTGTTTTTGGAGTTTATCAGATTTTGTACTGTCTCACTGTGAAATCCGATGGTAAATATATTCCTGCCATTGTACTCTTGTTACTATGTGTTTGAATAAAATCATATATATTTCCTTACAAGGAATGAATAAAAAATAATGGGTCTCATACCTTCTCCACCAACCAGATTGAGGTACAGATCAACAATATTAGGGAAACCGGTTTGACACTTGTCTGACCACATATTAGAGGTGAAATGAGAATATTCAAAAAGACCGCTAGTTTCTAAAGCATGTACCGGTAACTGCTAACACATTGGAAGAGGTTTTCAGAAGAAAGGGGTTTGATTTTTTGCCATCGCCGCCTAGGGTTCGAATCCATCTGTGAATTGTCTGCACAAGTTTATGCATTAGAACTGAACTTCTCTTGCCTTTTAAGTTTGACAGCAAGAGAGAAACAATTACCGTAAGTATTTTCATCCTTAAATACATGAAATTCCTATAATTCAAAATCCTGGCAATTTTTTTTGTTTATCATTGAATCTTTACAATATATCAGATCTGGACCATATATTTCTGATTTATGATATAATCTTTACACTAATTTTAAAGTTCGGAACACATATTTCTTAACAAACTGTCATTAGGACCAATAAACATGGAAAGAACATAAAAACGACAATAACAAAACCAAGATTTAAAAAAATTCTCTTCTAATCAATCCATCCCGAAAAAATGTTGTAAAAGATTTTTAATAACATTCATGAGATCTACCCAAAGCAATACAGCCAGGGAAATAACCCCTGCATTATCGTGTATTTAAACTTCAAAAGCGCACCTTGTGCAATTCATTGATGGGCGTATTGAACAATTTACTTATATCTTTTTTAAAAGGGGAAAGACACAGGTCCAGAGAGCACTGTAAAATGACAAACAATGCCTGAGCATATTGTCAGGCACAAACAAAATCTGACAAATAATAATAAAAAAAGCACGGAAAATCCAACACCACTTTTCTTATTTTGGTTTTTGCCTAGGTTCGTCCTGATTTTGATCACATCAATTTTAAAAAACTCAAAAATCTCCATAAAAGCAGCAAATCGCTGCTCAAATCAAATGAGATACTTTGGTAAATCTTCTCACAATGTCAGATCACAACCAATTTCAGAGTTTTAGAGAGAAAATAGATGTCTTCATTGCAACGGAGATGATTGAACTTCATTGGGTTTGCCGTTTTACTATTAAAACAGGACACTTTGCATGATGGGCACAGTAATTGCTCACGCTTCCTATAACAGCCCTGCAAAACATAAGCCATGCGTCATATTTCCTTAAAAACCATAAATTTTCTTTCCTTAAACTCTGATGACGGTGCCTACAGAGAAACCCAGATCTTCTTTAGGTTTAAAAATCACAGAGATAAATTAATAATGAAAGATCACCTCCTAATAGCTCCATAGCCCCTGCTCCCAACAATAAGTATAATCCAAACAAGGCACCTGGACTGTCAATTGGTCCACCCAGATCTGATTTGAACATTGGAAAGTGTTTATACATGGAAAGATGCAAGTGTTTTAATATTGTAAAATACCTCTTCATTTTTAGTAAGCCAGGTGAGTTCCCTGCACAGTGCACACCATGCTGACAACAGAGAAGTACTAATTTTACACACATAACACAATCTATTAAATTCAATTTGATATTTTTTTACATTTGCAGGTGGAGGGTTATGTTTTTGTGCTACAAGGCAAGATCCATGCGTACTCGTGTGGTGGCGGTCTAGCCCAAAAGCTATGAGACACACCACTGCGTGCTTCAAAAGGTTAATTTTCCTGACAATGATCTATTCATGTGTAGAAATATTCCTGTCAATAAATAAACCCAAAAAAATCGCTACCCAAACAGTAAAGTCTGACTGATTTGACATTGCACATGATAAGTACATAATTCTACAATTTTGAATTAAAGGGAAAAATTTAAAGAAATCTGAATTTAATTTTTTTGAATTTTAAACTTTTTATGGTTAGATTTTGCGTGAAGACATATTACAACTTTTTTCCCCAGTTTTAACAATAATTTTAAAATGTTTTATTTAGTAGAATAATTAATTAATATATTAATAGTAAATTATAAATTTGAGGTACAATGACTAATAAGATTATTTGTTATTTATTTTAGAACAATGATTTTATTTAAATGAACTCTTCTACACCAATGAAAATAAATTCTATTTTACATTTCATTATTAATTTTAGATTTTTGTGTACATAAATGCAAATTTTTTAGCTTTATAATATATACAAATTATTTATTTTTAAAAAAATTGTTTTTATATATCAAATTTTTAGTGTAATAAGATCTGTCCAATTATATTGTAGAAAGTGTTGATGAAGTATTTTCAAATATATTCTATAATAATGTGGATCAATTCTTTGGTTTATACACTTTCCATTTTAAACTTGTGAATATCATAGTTTCATTTATTTATATAATTTCAAGCTAACTAGTATTATACCTAAATTAGTGACTAATAATCTAATGACCACTCCTAATTTTATCTAATGAAGTAGTTCATTATTATGCAACATATTCCTTGAAAAGAAATTCAACTATTTTTTAGTTTCATTAAGTAGGAAGCATATATATTTTAATGTGAACATTTAGATAATCATGTGGATATGGATTCTATTTAACATCTTGAAAAAAATTTCAATGATAAGAAAATACCTTGTTTCAAGAAATTAAATTGATGGGCATATATATTTCTTTTCATTCTTGTAAATGAAATGCATACTTTAATTAATTTTCTTTCAAATAATTATTTTCCTAACATTTATTTGTCTAATGATATCATTCCTCAAGACATTAAATTCATCTCCATATATATATTTCTTTCCATTCTTACTTGAATCAATTTTCTCTTTCCAATAATTAGTTTCCTAACATTTATTTGTCTAATGATAGCATTCCTCTTTCATCCCTATTTTTACAACTAGATATTTTTACAATATATAATTAGTTATTTTGTTGAAGGTATATAATGTTTTCATCACACTTTTCACAATTAATCTATTCCTCCAAAATCAAAATAATGTTCAAAGTTTATAATCTATCATATATTAATCTATTCTTCCAAAATCAAAATAATGTTCAAAGTTAATAATCTATGATTTATTAATCTATTAATCTATTCCTCCACAATAATTATAAAAAGATTAAAAAATTATTTTACATATAAATTAAAGTTTGAATTAATTATATTTCTAATTGAGCTTTAACATAAGTATAAACTAAATATTTAACCTAACCTAATAATATATTAAATAAATTTAAATAATTATTTAGTTTAATTTCAACTATCATTATAAAAAGTTATTACTTCTACTATAACTATATAAAATATAATAATTAAAAACTTAATGTATTATTATTTCTACTTTAGTTTCTAATATAACTAAAGGCAAGTACTTAGCCACTACGTGGCACTTGTTTATTTTACAACATCTACTTGGTATGCAATTTTTACGCCAAATAGATGTTATGTTGTTTCACTTTTTTTATTATTAGTTTTTTTTCTTTTTTTTTTGATATGATTGATTTTATATTATATATACGAGTAAAAAATGTAAATTAATCCTTATTCCAATTTGATATTATGGGATCCAAATGCAGTATAGGTTAATTCGTAGTCATAGTCTAGGTTCACCAAACATGACATGACTAAATCTTATTCTAGCTTTCTTTTTTACCATTCAATGTTTGATGTTTGGGTTGGTAAGAGTTATTTCTTTTGTCTTCATCATGAGCCTTGTTAAGTGGATATATAATTTGAACTATATGATTTTAATTTGTTATCATAGTTGTTTGTATTTTTTTTGTTGATTTGTATGTCATGGTATTTTTTGGGTTGTATGTATATATCTTTAATATATTTAGTAATAATTATTTTCTAAATAAACATGTGTAAATTAATAAACTGGTTAATTTACTATTTTACTTTATTACATTAAGCCATTATCTAATGAAGAGTAACCCTTTTAGTCTACTCATGCAATACACAAAGTACCTTTCATTTTTTACCATTATGTCATTTATCTTCTATTCAACTTTTGAACATTATAATTAGTTGGAAAATTCATTAAAGGCTTGACTATTTAATTGAAGAGTATTTCCTATGGTTGTTCTATCATGTTTATAATTCATATAGTTTTTAAAAAATTATTAGATATATAAGTAAGTTTTTTAAATGATATGTTTAATATAAAAAAGATTCATTAAAATAATAATTTTATATAATAAATAATGGAAAATTTTTATTTGTGATAAATATAATGTAAAATATATATGTTAGATAATAATAATTTTTTAATATATTTTTAATATATTTAGTAATAATTATTTTCAAAATAAGCATATGTCTAAATTAATAAATTGATTAATTTACTATTTTACTTTATTACATTAAGCCTCTATAACTCATTCAAACCATTCAATCTGGAATTGCTCCAAACCATTCTAGATAGCTCATATATAAGTCAATTTTCACAGCGTACACACCATACATCAAGGAGTTAAGATTATTACTTGATAACCAAGAGAATTATCTCCTCGTTACCTCCACTACCCTCTCCGACCACTATCCTATCTATGTTTGCATCAGACTTAATAACTCCCATGTGCATGACAGAGGCTCCAATTCTAAATTTATTCTGAATACCAGCCTTCTTAAGGATTAGGATGTTCTGGTTTCCATCCACATCATTCGGCATATCAACAAATTCAATTTCCCCAGCTATTCCCATGCTGACAAATGGAATATGAACCTACCTTCCAAGCAGAACTTGCTTAAAACCATTGGCCAAAAAAGAGCCAAAGATTACAGGTTTATTGAGAAGCATCTTTTCTTTGACCTTCAGAAGGTTGAGGCTAACATCCAATATGATCCCTCGAATGTCGATCTTATCTCCCATGTGATTTCTACCAAGGAAGCCCTCAAAAAGCATCAACAAGTTATGATTCGTGGTGCTAAGATTAGATCTCGTGCCCATTGGCTTCAGTCTGGTGATTGTGGCTCTAAATTCTTCTTTAATATTATTAAACATAAGCAGTCAAATGAATCTATTGATAAGATTTTTATTAACAATTAGGATACTTCAGACCCGAATATCATTAAGAAGGATTTTGCCGATTACTATAAAAATCTCTACACCTTTGAGGATTCAAAAGAGGCCACTGATCTTAGAAACAATTGTAAGCCTCTTATCCCTAAAAAGTTGTCCAAAGATGATGATGACCTATTGTCTAAGGATATCTCTTTAGATGAAATTGAACGTGCTATTAAGTCCTTGAATAATGACAAGGCCCTTGGGCCGGATGACCTTCCTGTGGAATTCTATAAATCTAACATTGATTGGATTTGCAAAGATCTTCAAGAGATCTATTCGGAAGCTCTTGCCAATGGTTCCCTTGGAGCTACTATTAATAGTGGTATCATTAAGCTTATCCCCAAGGATGGGGACAAAGCTCTCATTAAAAATTGGAGACCTATTACTCCCTCAATGTCTCTTACAAGATTTTGGCCAAGATTCTAGCTCTTAGGCTTGTGGATATCCTACCTAAATTTATTTGTGCTACCCAAACTGATTTTATTAGGCGTAGATATATTCCTGAGAATTTAATCACCAGTTGGGAAGCCATGAACTGGGCTAACTTCTTTCACCAGAACTCTGCTATGTTCCTCCTGGACATTGAAAAAGCCTAGGACAGAGTGGAATGGAACTTTATCACCATGATTCTTGGGGCCTTTGGATTCCCTACTACCTTTTGTAATTCGGTGCATGTGCTGCTTAATGACGCCTTTGCCCAAGTTGATGTTAATGGCTTCCTCTCTGATCCCTTCCCCCTTGGTAGATCCATTAGGAAAGGCTATCCTCTGGCCCTTGCCATTTTTGTCATAGCTTTAGAAGCCCTATATTACATCCTTAGGGATAATTCTTTGTCCCCTATTGTTATAGGTATATATCTTCCCAATAATGATGAGCTTATCAAATATCAATTTTCTGATGACATTGCTATTTTCTTTGAAGCTAATGCTAATAACTTTGAAGCCTTGCAAAGTAAGCTTAATCTTTTCTACACCATTTCTAGTGCTCGTTCATCTCAATCTAAATCCATATGTCTTGGTTGGGAGGAACAGTCTCATGAGTTGTTAAAGCATTATAAATTTTAATGGGGTGACCTTCATAAAATTGTCAGATATCTTGGCATTCTTTTTTCTGTTGAGACCTCCCTTAAAGACATCTAAGGACCCTCTCAATCTCTCAGAAGAAAACTCATAATATGATTGTTAAGGCATCTAAGGACCTGCCTACTGCCTGTCATGTGGACTCTCATAGGTACCTAAAATATAAATGGCTCGATGGGGTCATTATGTCGAAACTCAAAGCCAAAAATCTATACAATATTATTGGGCATAATGAAACCATCATTGATCATGTTAACTATGTCTGGTAATCCTCCCTTGATAACAGTTCTTGGAATAAATAATTTGAAATTCATTGGAAACGTACTATTGCACCAAAAATTAAATGCTTTAAATAGTTGGCCTTGCTTGATAGACTTCCGATTATGAAAGATGCTTCTATGAATGATTCTTGTAGCTTATGCAAACTTCCTGAAACTGGTAGACATTCTTTTTTACTGTATTTTTGCTAAGGAAATTTGGAATATGTTTGGTATCACTTATCCTCTTAATGTGAACATTCTTAAAATTATCACTTGTAATATTGATGGGCTTAAACAATATTCTAACCTCTTTTGGAATATTCTCTCTTCTAACGTTCTTTGATAGATCTGGAAATGTAGGAATAAAGAAAGGAATTAGAGAAACCCTAGAGTTCTTACTGAGTGTTTTCGTAAACTCACTTTTTTTAAATCTTTCTTTAGGTTCACACTACTATGATGATGGACAAGGACAAGTTGAAGAGGTTCCTAAAAGATGGTTATGCCACCTTCTTTGTCTATGAGCTGAACAATGGGTACAAGTGGAGAAGAAACATTGAAGATCTTCAGATGTTTGAAAAGACTTGCAAAAAACTCAACCAGGAGATTCAAAAGAACATCAAGTCTAAAAAGGACCAGATCTTCATGTTGTCTCAAATCCAGGAGCATTAAAATATTATCTAGATGGAAGGTCCAAGGCGATGGACTACCTAGGTGGACACCTATGATGATATCTTGCATTAGTCCCGTGTTTTTCTTTCATATGTATTGATCTTGTTGGCTTGTACATTCTATTGTAAGCTATTTTTTTGTGAGGCTGGGCCTCTGTAACTGAACTGGATATTTCAATTCTTCTTCTTTTGATCCTCTTATATTTAATATAAAAAAAAAAAATCTTTTCATTATTTGTTCTATGTTAAAAATTATTTTCTCATTTAGTTACTACAAACCACACTTTCTAATTTTGTATTAAATGAAAACACTAAAAACTAAATTTTTTGTTTTTATTATTTTAATGATAATTTTTTTAATTGTGAAATTAATTTCAAATATTTATATTATTTATTGATTTATTTACTTCCCTCCAATATTTCTTTTAAATGAGACCACTACTACATCAACAACAACTATGACTGAGTTGTTGTTGTAGTGATGTGATGATACTAATAAGTTTCATGCAACCAAAAGTGAGAAGAGGGTGGGGGTGAGAAACACAAAAATTATGCTTGCTTAAGACAAGCTATCTATAATATTTGACCAGGGCGGGTTTCATGCCCTGGGCATCTTGATTCTAAATCGAATCGCCCTCATCTTTAGTCTTTAAAAAACACATGCAGGTGGGGTAGGTGCTTTTTAAGTTTTACCACTTTTGCTTCCTATCAAAGAAGGGTATTTAAAACAACCCCCAGCATGTGTCTTTTGATCGGTGCCTCTCTTCGCCTCTTTGCCTCTACGTTTCTAAGGTCTGTGGGGGCCTTTAGATCCAGGGCTTTGTTTCTATGTGAAAGAGGGGTGGAGAATTTGACTCACCACACAGGGATTTTTTGTTTTATGATTGACAAACAATGGAGTCTAAGGAGGATAAAATATCTCTAGAGAACAAGAAAAGAATATTGAAGATTCCTTTCCAAGTTGAGGGTCTAGAGAATTTCTATGCATAACATAAGTATCCTTTAGAAGCTATGAAAACACAACTATCCATACAGTTGAGATTATCTGAGAAGTAGGCACAGGAATGATTCTGTAATAGAAGGTTAAAGGATAAAAGACTTTTGAAGGAAGGAGCTTCTGACAATGGAAAACAAGATCCAGAGAATGGCTTTGTACATGATTATCCTAATGGAGTTAAACAAGATTCCAGTAGCAGTGGGAAAAAGGTTGATCATCAAATCTATTTAACATCCAAGCAATCTGGAAATCGACAGGCCATGAATGCTATAAATTATCCCACTGTTGTCCTGGCATCAGAGCTTAGAGATCAGGATTTATTTACATTAAATCATGACAATATGGAAGACACTTTTGTAGGATGTAGTTCAACATCACAATAGAGATTCTCATTGCACAATGGAAATCCTACAAAAATTGGAGCAACAAGAGGTTTATCACGGAATGGCAATTGTCATGAAATGGAAGCTAAGAGGAAGAAAAGCGAGGATTTTCATATGGACCCAAATTTACAAGAAAATTATGAACACGAAGCTGACATTGCTGTTAAGAAACAATTGGGAGAGGAATACAGAGAAGATGGTCCACCTCTTAGTGTGGAGTTTCACCTCATTCCTCCTGGTGCTGTTATTTATGTTAAGAAACAATTGGGAAAGGAAACTAATGCTATCTATGATCTCCACAGACCTTCAAGTATGGTGATGGAACAAGAAGCAGGCAAAGTTCTTAGTTCACCATATTCCCTGTTCCATGTTCCCTATTCACCAGGTGTGAGGCCGAGGTACCCCTCCATACCATCTGGTCTTAAGTTTGAAAGATTATTACCAAACTTTATTTGCAAATCTACTTGGAGGCCTATAAGTAGCAGTGTACAGGGAGGTGATAGCTTTCATGTCCCTGACTTGAATTCTTCAATGTAGATGGATGGGAATTCTTCTAGTGAATCTCCATCATTTGGATTTTCTACAAAAATCTTTTCATCTCATCACAAACAAGACAAGTTGGTAAGGTGAAGCAGTGAAACATATATGCCACTTTTGCATGGTGGTACGAATGGCACTATGCCTAGAAAAACTGGAACCATGGGAAAGGAAAATCCTATTTCTTACCCACATAATGGTATTGATCCATATTATAATTTTTTCAGAGTAAATACAATTGTTAAAGCTATGACTCCCTTTGTGCAAAGTGGTGATCTACCGTCATCTGAAGTAGAAGATAAAGCATAGACCAAAAAGATGACCAAGAAAGAAAGGGTTCATGAAGAAAGAAGAATCCAGAGAGAACATGAATGTGCACTGAAAGCAAAATAAAAATTAATGCAGAAGGAAGAGAAGAGGATTGAAAGAGAAAAGCAAATGGAGGAAAATAAAAGGCAGAGAGAGGAGGCCAAGTACCAAGCAGCTGTTGAAAAAATGTCAATGCTAAAGAATCAAACAAAAGGGCATGTTGGTGATATGCCTACTAATTTCAGCAAGGATAATGCGATAGATTCTAGCTCAGCTATGGAGTGATTTAAGGCAAAAATATGAATTTTTTTGTAACATAGTGTAGGCAGCTATTGTAACATGTTTTTCTTTTAAAAAAATTAGATCATGGAGTGTTGGTGCTAGATTCTAAGCTCAAATAGTCTGTTATCCTGGCCATTCACGTGAAGCCAACAAACTAACTTTTCACCAGCCGTTGTAACAAGAAATTGGGTTACAGAAAAAACTTTGAACCATATGGTCAAAATTTTGGTAAATGAAATTTCAAACATAAAGAACATGTATAGTATCTTTTTGCTTATTAGTGGTTTTGGCTAATTTCTTATTGAGAGCAATTAGTAAATTCTGTAATATTTGTCAATCACCAGTAAAAAGAAAGAAATTTCGTAAAAAAAAATAAAAATCGTTTAAATTAGTTTACAAAAACTACATTTTCCAATTAAAAGAAAAATATTAATAATTATTATCTCATTTTTCAATTTTAAATTATTTTTTAATTAAAATTTAAAAATCAACTTCCAATTTTAATAATATTTATTGATTTACTTACTTTCTACAAATATTTCTTTTAAAGTATTACTTAAAATACACATTCTAATTTAGGAAAAAATAATAATAAATTTATGAGTATCTTCTTTTTCACTTTTAATTTTTCATGTATATATGTTTCTTTTCTATTAGAGATAGTTTATGAATCACATCATGAGTTTCACATGTCTATCAAATAAATAAAAACTATCAAAAAAACTAAACTACGATGAGTATCTTTTTAAATGTTACTGAAGGAGGAACAATGTTTGGTACAACTACTTTATCCCACCATGGTGCATCCTTCTATTTGGGTTCTTTGTTCTTGGCTTCAACATCAACCTTAGAGATGTTACTTTTGTGCAATACATGTTATACTGCTTTGAGCTCCTCTTGATCAAGCATATCCTTATGTGCATTAAACAAATGGGAAGATCTTATATTAGATTTATAATATAACATCACTCCTTGTTGTGCAAGAATCATAAACCTATTTTTGGGTATCTCAAATACAATAAACTCCTGTGAGATAATGAAAAGAAAAGTGAGTTTATCATTAAACTCAATAATCTATTATGAAATATCTCATTTTTCTAGGACCACAAAAACCAAAGGATTTCATAAAACAATATAGAACAAAAAGCATTAAAATTATCATTAAAAAATCCATAAATCCAACAAAAACTTCAAACCAAAACAACCTCTAGGATATGTGATCCAAACAACTGGTTAGCCAAGGAAGATGGACCAAACCCCAGAGGCAAAAGAACATTGAAAAAACAAGTGACTCACATACTCAGGTAGATAACAGATAGAACAAAAGATAGACTCACGACCCAAATAAGTCAAGACATCACCCACAAAGATATTCTTGAGAAGGATCATCCACCTAAGACAAGTTTTCTTGGGCTCACACACATTTTTCCACATCCTATTCAAAACAAAAGCCACTTAGACATAGACCACTAGAAATCCAAAGATACATTAATCCATGCAAGAATTTGGGTCTCATCTCTTAACATCTAATATATCTACTTCACCTTAATCTCCTAAAAGGAAGTCCCATCCTTCCACTTCAACTACTCAAAAACTTGTTCAGTATTAAGAATTTTCCCAAGAAAGAAGGATCTAACAACTTTGCTAATCAGGGAAAAATTGTTCTTGTGTGAAGGTGGACTACCAAATCTTCTATATATTTCCTCCCAAGACTAGAGTTGGTAGTTCATCATGACATCCCCAATGGATACATGCCCAAAGAGTACCATGCCTTAGTAGAACAACATTGAGTGAGTGCACGAGGTTAACAATAAACACCACCCACCACCATATTGATCTATCCAAGACTGAATAAGTAGGGGAGTGGCCAATGGCCTCCTTGTGAACCAAAAGATATTTTATCTTTATTCGTGCCTTCAACAATGAAGCAAAAATCAGAGATCCAAAGATTTTAATCTCAAAATTTCCCATCAACATATAACATATATACCAATGTCCTTCTAGAACTTACCTTTCTTGGGTCTTGACAAAATAATGTAGTTTCTAATTAACACTTTTCATGGTTCATTTCCATACGAAGATTTGTGAATTTATTTAGAAGACAAGGAAGTTCCACAAGCTTTCAATTCTCTCAAACCAAGCCCACTCATATGTTTAGGAACACAACAAAAGTCACAAGAGACATTTTTCCTTTTATGGTTAGCTTTATTCATCTGACCATAAGAAATCTATAAGAATCCTTTAAAGATTATTGACTCATTAAATCCATGGAGATCATACTGCAATCAAAATAGTTTAGAATGGATGGCCCCCACTGCTGACAATATTTCTGATACCAAACAATTGCTCATATTCTTTGATTTTTCTAGATTAATGATTCACTTGGTAAAATAGAATCCACTTACACTTAGCATTTAACATTTTCTTTGTGTTTTGTATTCTAAATAAAATCGATTTCCTTATCCAGAGACCTTGTTAATATTATTTGTCAGTGAAATAAATTTTAAGTCTTCTATTGTATATAAATTATTATATTATTTTGTAAATTTGAATACTTAGAAATGTATCTATGAGTAATCAAATTTTAATGAATGATGTAAAAAAAAATTATATAAAGAATTTGATTTTTTAAGTGGGTTGAATTTTTGAAGTCTTATATTGACACAATCAAGAGACACTGATATTCTACCATAACTTGGTTCAAAAAATAAATGATAGAAAAAGGTTTTTTTTTTTAAATTTACCCACCAAAAGATCTACCACTTCAAATGGGAAATACTACCAACTAAAATTACACAGTCCTTAAGTAATTCTTCTTTTCGAAAGAGTACACAATCTTAGGACTGTGCCACGAGATTAGGTGTAGAAATCATTTAGAAGGCCAAAAACACTACCTATTTCTTTGAATAATTAGTTGCATTTGCAATTATGAAGCAAGTAGCATGTATGAATTCTGATTAACTTCCATTGAATTAAACAAGGAACATGCCAATATGCATTTCAAACCAAAATCTTATAATAGAGGTGAAATTATGCAATTGAGATTAACTTTTTCCATAATAAAATCAAGCATCATTATAGCTATTCTTAAAACAGAACTTATTTTATATGGATTTGAATGAAAAAGATCACGTCAATAATGTGAGTCCCTTCTCCCTATTCTCATGGTTTATACTTAACTATATAATTTTAAAATCACTCTTATTGACCCCTATTAATAGATTCCTAATTGTGATTTGTTTTTATGTTAACAGATTCCTCATTGTCAGCAATGCTTGTCATATTCAAATTACTATGCGAGTAGTGAAGTTATAATGAACATGGTACAAGATTAGGTGAAAATACTGAAGTAGTGTCGGCCATTGTATTGGAGGCATTCATAAATCGAGGGTGCCTTGATTGAGTCAGTCTTCTTGGCACTTTCTAATTATGGTTTACTGGCAGTATGCAAAAGTATTCTTGATTCTCAATGGGAGAGAACACACCTTCAGAGGCACGCACAGTTTCAAAGGAGGCTGTCGTAGTAGCTACAAGTGTCACCAAAATAGACTCTAATCCTGGGGATTATGGTCAATAGAATGGCATACAAATAGTTGTTCAAAAGAGAATGATTTGGGTTGCATGCGGAGGAGAGCTGGACGCTTAGAGTGGACAATAGGGCATCAATTTGAGTGATGACAAAGTGGTTTTTAGTTCCAAGTTGTTTATTTATATGATTCTAGAAGTCTTGTTAGGGCTTGCCTGTATCTAGAGCATATTCATTGGAGTGGAAGGAAGGCTCAAGATTATGTATGCAAATTGCCCCTTCGTATCAGAAGGCTCGAAGAACGAGCTCGAGAAAGGTAAAATAGGGCTAAAAATGTGGTTTTAGCTGGATATTCAACAAAGAAGTGTTATTTTCTTTACATCTTTCATTCTCCTTTTAATCTTTTTTTTTCATTGATCTATTCAGTAGATGATGAATATGGAGATGATAGATCACTTCTAACAATTTTCTTTTCTATGATCTGACTATATTGGACAAGAAATTCTAGATAAGATCACATACAGTGCATTTTAAATATAGCTGTTGGCAATTTGGATGAGTTGATCACATAGATGTTGTCATTATAGCAACATATGATCCACATGAATATTACACAGGTTAGAGAGAATGACAAAGCACATTGCAAATTTGTCTAAGTGTGAGTATTTTCACCAGTGCACCTGGACATAGTTTTTGTTTGTGATGTTGATTGGAGTATGTTCAGTGCTTTCACACTTGAACATAGACTTTGTGATGTCTATTAAACACCCATCTCAGAGTACAAGTCAGTACGACATGTACAGAAGGAGTTATGATAGTTTTACCGAAGACAGTGTCAAGCCAACATGACAGAATATGAAGATAGAATTAGTAAAGAGTTAAGGGATTATTTTGTTTATCAAAATAACGACTTAACAATATAAAGGGATGACATCCTAGATTTTAACCCTTGGATAAATTTATTTGTATAAATGTAATTGTAATTGTAAGAAAAGATAGAGTTGCCATTAGATGTAATGAAGCAGTGATATGATGCAAAATATATGATGCATATGTAATAGCGATAGTGAAAGAGCAGTGAAGAGATATTGATGCAAGTAGTATAAGGTTATGTACCTTAACCTCTTTTTTTAATCAATGAACATTGTATATTACTTGTTTGGGTAGTGGGCTCATCTGGTAATCACATATTGTACTGCCAACTCCTAATAGGGTTGAGGCTTCTAACAAGGCCTATAGTCCTTTAATCAGGACTAATACACTATATGCTTGTAATAGACTCCTAACAAGGTCAACATCCTTAACAAGATACTTTTGATTAGTGGATCTTTGTGGGTACCATCCCCACTAGGGTTTTCCCTTGGCCAGGGTTTCCTCGAGAACAAATAATGTGTTATGAGCTCTTTAGTCTTATTGCTATGTATGTTGTTTAGCTTCTTATGTTATGCATGTATAAAGATAATGTGTTATATCCATAATTGGGAAAAAGATAAAGTTTTTAGAATACTGATTCACCCCCCCTCTCTCAGTATTCCCTATTTCTAACAATTGGTATCAGAGCCTAGTTACTCAGAAAAGAATCATTCAAGCAAAGCCTAGTAGCTTGAGTAAGATCTCTATGGATATGGATCAACTATAGAAGAATCTTGAAGAAGCTCTCAAACAAATTGATATGCTTATTGATGAAAGAGACACTCTGAAAGGGAAATATGATGATGCAAAGAACCTCATTGAGAAATTGAAAAATAAGTTGGAAGATCTAAAATCTGTAAAGGAATCTAAAGTTTTTATTGAAGATTGTGATGACAATTTAGAAAATGAAAATGAGATCCTTAAGCATGAACTGAAGATAGCAAATTTGAAACTTAGTCTGAAAGATGGAAATAGAAAGAATGAAGGAAATCTAAAATCTAAGAATGAAAAGTTGAAGATTGAAAATGAAGAACTAAAATCTAAACTTGGCAAAGCAACATCTGAATTTGAGAAAGTCAATCTGCAGTATGCTAAACTTGAGAAATACAATAAAATTGTGAAAGGTGAATTGACTCAATCCAAAAAACAACTTGGAAGGCTATATTCAACTAGTGAGAAGATTGATGAACAAACATCTTTTCATAAACCATTCTATGATAAAACTGGTCTTGGATTCAATACATTCAAAACAATTGAAGAAAGCAAAGTACCGGATTTGAAAATATCTAAAAGTATAGATGAGAAGAAGTCTCATCAGATCAACAAATTTGAAGATACACCTAAAGGAGAAGAATCGCCAAAGCAAGAGGAATCACCCAAAGGTATGCAAAGAGAATTCAAAGGTAGATGTTTTGCTTGTAATACTATTGGTCATATGAAGAGAGATTGCATAGGTAAGCAATTCAAACCTCTTAATGGTTATTGTTATAATTGTCATGGTTTTGGACATAGAGCTATTGAAAGTAGGAAAACTAAATTTGTTGAGAATAATAATAATAGTAGAATGTTTAGGAATACTAACCCTGCAGATAAGAAACCTATTGAAGATACGAATAGAAGAAATGGAGTAATATGTTATAGATGCAACAAAGTTGGACACATTGCTAGAAATTGCAGATCATAGATCAATCCACCTGGACCAAGATATTAAAATAATGAAATTGTTTGTCAGATATGCAACAATATTGGACATACAACAAGGTTTTGCAGAATGAACAATGGATTTTTTCATCCTAACCCTAACCCTAGAAATCATGCAAGAAGAAATCAAGATGCAAGTAATAGACAGAAAGGATGCTATAGTAATTCAGATGAAGTGAAGTTTATTAGAAGCACAGATCAAGGAGACATATTCAACACTAAAGGTAATTAGAAAGGTGAAGTATCAAGTGGTAAGAATGAATCCTTACCTGACCTATCTCAAAGAACTTAAATTATGAAAATTACAATAGATTAGGAACTTAGATTAGTGTAAAAATAGATGTATGATGAAATGAGTCTTGCACAGTTAATGCAAGGTAGTTTATTATGTTATAATGGTATGGTTAAAAGTGTGAAGAAAAATATTATGTCTAGCGAGATCGCAAGAAGTTTTAAGTTTTGCAGGTTAGCAGAAACAACTTTTTGGAAAGAAGCAGCAAAAGAATTGAATGCGATGCCAGATCTAAGTGAGATTGAAGTAATAAAAGGTTATAATTAGTATTATTTGATCATCAAAGCAAATACAAGTGTTAAGGAGATTGAAGAGCAGTGAATGGAAGCATTTTGCAAGGATTTGGAGAAGACTTTTGTGTCGAATCTATGCAAGCCCTAAAATCACGAAATCAAGGTATTTTACTTGACAGATTTTTAAATCAGTGAAGGAATTAGAAGAAATCATGGATGTTTCTTTAATACACAATGTCAAAGATAAAAATAGACCTAGAATGAAAAAGGAACCAATAGAACCATTGGAAGATGATCCTAGGTTAGCTTTATCATCCGTACCAGACGGAGTTTTACATTTAGAAAATGTCAAAACTTATCTTGGATGCAAACTAGAGACAGTTAGTGATAGTGATTTCACAAATGAATATCAGAAGATTTACAATCAGGATATGACACTGAAACAAGGTTTTGAATATTTGAAAGACAACGAGATCATTAAATATGCATTACAGTATGAATTTGATAATGAAGAATGTACTAAGATTATCTTGAGCAAAATTCATAATAGGAAGTTTTGGTTAGAAGATAGAGTGATAGATATTACAGATGATTTGATTCATGAAGTCACTGGATTATCTAAAACTGGAGCTATTCCATTAAATGAGAAAAACATGAGGAAAATAGTCATTGATAACACAAATTCATCCTATAATGGTAGAGGAATTGTGATTAGTAAGATTCAACAAGATGATGTGAGATACTTATGCAAGATCCTAACCACTAAGTTTTGTGAAAATTCAAGAGAGGATGACATGGCAGCTGGAATGGTACTTATTGCTTATTTGATGTGTGTTGATAAAGTGCAAGTTGATATGTGTGAGATTCTCATAATTCAACTATTTGAAAATTTGGAGAAGATTAAGAAGACAAAGTATGCACAATTTAGATTTTCATCTTTGATCACTTACATGTTTTTTCATCTATTGAGAAGATTTCCTTACACCATTGCAAATGACTGGAATGATGGAAAAACTACAATGGAAAGGATTAATAAAGTATATATGAGGCATGTCATTGATAAAGTGAATGAGATTGCATTGTTTGTAATGAAGACATTTCAGAACTTGGTAACTAACAGATCAAGGATCCCAAAGTCTCTTGTGGAGAAGTATAAAGATGACATATGTTTCATGGTTGATACTGACTTTACCTATATTGAAGTAGTAGAGCCTAGAATAGAGTTCATAGACCTTCTTGGTTATGAGATATCTAAGGTAGAAATAGAAGAGTGTGTTAGCAAGATACTTAAGTGTAAGTTGGACACTCAGTGTAACAAGTTTGGAACCTTTGAGGAGAATTTCAACTCTGCAAAGACCTTAATTGAAGAGAAGCAATCTAAGAAGAGATTTGAGAGCACTATAAAGAAAATCCTAAAAGATACAAGGATGATAGAGCATGAGTTTTTAGTGGCAAAGCAAACAGCAACAACAATTAGAGAAAGTGGACAGAAAGAAGTCTTGACTATTCCACCTTTATCATCAATTGCAGTGCAGCAAGAAGAACCACAAGTGAAGGTGAAAGTGGAAGATATTGAGAAGGATCAAGAAGCTAAGATATCCACTAGATCCACACCTAGCAAAAGAGTAAAGGAAAGCGCTATTGGACTAGGAAAGACACAGAAAACTTTAGTATAACCAGTTTCAAGAAAAATTGCAAAAATAAAAGATAATGACACTACTGTTAAAAAGAAAGCTTGGAAACCCAAAGTTGAAAAGATTAATGAGAAGATCATTGAGGATGGAGACTTTACAAGAACGAATAAGTACTATGA
Source organism: Chamaecyparis obtusa (assembly GCA_027943335.1). Classification (NCBI taxonomy): domain Eukaryota; kingdom Viridiplantae; phylum Streptophyta; class Pinopsida; order Cupressales; family Cupressaceae; genus Chamaecyparis; species Chamaecyparis obtusa. The sequence goes on along the minus strand of BSBK01004012.1, from coordinate 705,406 downwards.
TCTTTATAATTATATAGATAGACTTAATCTAGAGAATGCAGTTGTAAAGCATATGATTTTGGCTAATAAGAAGTTTTGTACAATTCAGGGTCAGATACTTGATGATTTGTACAATAAACTTGTAAATAGGAAGAAGAGAGCATCAGAGGAGGATACAACTATCAAAGAAAAGCTTGTGAGGAAGATTTGTGAGGTGAGAGATGATGAACACCTTAAGAAGATCTTGAAAGCCTTAAGCACCCATCTGAGAACCAAAAGGAGAACCATTCAAATTATGGGAGGCAGATATGAAGAAATTAATTATGAGATAGAGAAAGCAATTATCAAGGTTATGACAGAAAATGTTGGAGAACCATCAGTTGCAGCAAAGCAAGTAGGTGAGACAGAATAAGAGGACATTCCCTCTCCTCCAACCATTAACATTGAAGATGAAACCATGAATGTAGAAGGAACAAAGATCACCTTGGATACTGATGATAATGTATTCAAGAATCTGGAGAACATTGTTGAAAATTCAGTTCTTGATGAACCGGATACATGTAAAGAAGTAGAGAAAACTCAAGCTTTTGTTGAAGAAACCAATGTGATAGAGAAACAAGTACCCATTCCCACCAAAGAAGACATCAGTCTTACTCCTGAGACTGGAAAGAAGAATAAGATTGGATCTATGATTGAGAATCTAGGAAAGGAAGTAGATGATGATGATGATCAGTTGGAATTAATCACATCCTTGAATAAAATCATTGGCAAGAACAAGAAAGTGAAAAGTCTTGAAGGAAGTCTGAAGGAACTAATTGAGAAGTTACAAAGCATTGTAACTACACAAATTGTAGAAGCAGATCCTTTGGAGAAAGCAAAGAAGGCGATGAGCACTTTTGACAATGAATTCACAAACTTATCTGATATTGTAAAAGTGAGAGCACAAGTAGTATATGAGGCTAGAATGCTTTTGAACATCGGCCAGAATATCAGGAATGATATCAACAATCTTGATATTTGTATCGAGGACTTGAGGAAGAATTTGGAAATAGGAAAATCTTTGTACATATAGTGTACAAAATCAGAGACCTTGACAATAGAAGAAGATCAGAAGATGAAGTTGAAGCAAGAAGTAATTCAGAATAAACCTAACCTTCTTTCTAGCCCCAATGTGAAGGTATGTGATGTTGAGAAGAAACTTCAGAAGCTATATGATGAAATCAGAGTATTGCAAGATGAGAGAGACATAAAAATGAAAAGATTCACTCTTTTAAGAGAACATACTTCTACAAAGTTAAGCATTATTGAAGAGTAGTTGGAAGAATGTCTTTTAGCTAAGACATCTTTTCAGAAGTTTAACTTTGAGAATCTCCAAGCATGTGAGATAGCATCTTATGGACTGAGCGCACTACTCAATGTGGTAGATTCCATTAAGAAATCATGGGAGAAGGAGATAAAAGCTATGAAGATTGATTTTTTAGATTGTGTTGCAAGCCTACCGGCTTTGCAATAATTAATTAAGGTATAATCCTTTTGTGATATGGTTTTGTAACCCTCCTTACCTTTATTTTGTCATTGTTGTCAAAGAGGGAGAGATATATCATAGAAAATTGATAGTATATGATAAGGATTGATACTCCTAGGGGGAGTACTATATTAGAGATAATACATTTGAGGAGTTATAAGGATAGTATATATTTTATACTATGGCCACAATTTTGAGATTTTGAAGTTGTACACTTAGCCAATTTTCTCATATGTTGCCACCAATGACAAAGGGGGAGATTGTTGACAATTTGGCTGAGTTGATCATATAGATGTTGTCATTATGGAAACATATGATCTACATAAAGATCACACAGGTTAGAGAGCAAGTATGACAGAGCGCATTGTAAATTTGTCTAAGTGTGAGACAGTATTTTCACTAGTGCACCTAGACACAATTTTTGTTTGCAATGTTGATTGGAGTAAGTTTAGTACTTGTGCACTTGAACATAGACTCTATGATGCCTATTAAATACCCATCTCAGAGTGAAAGTCATTACGGCATGTATGGAAGGAGTTATGACAGTTTTACCAAAGATAGTGTCAAGCTGACAGGACAAAATATGAAGACAGAATTAGTAAAGAGTTAAGGGATTATTTTGTTTATCAAAATAATGACTTAACAATATAAAGGGATGACATCCTAGATTTTAATCCTTGGATAAAGTTATTTGTATAAATGTAATTGTAATTGTAAGAAAAGATAGAGTTGCAATTAGATGTAATGAAGCAGTGATATGATGCGAAATATATGATGCATATGTAATAGCGATAGTGAAAGAGCAGTGAAGAGATATTGATGCAAGAAGTATAAGGTTATGTACCTTAACCTCTTTTTGTAATCAGTGAACATTGTATATTACTTGTTTGGGCAGTGGGCTCATCTGGTAATCACATTTTGTACTACCAACACCTAACAGGGTTGAGGCTTCTAACAAGGCCTATAGTCGTTTAATCAGGACTAATACACTATATGCTTGTAATAGACTCCTAACACGGTCAACATCCTTAACAGGATACTTTTTATTAGTGGATCTTTGTGGGTACCATCCCCTTCGGGGTTTTCCATTAGCTAGGGTTTACTCGAGAACAAATAATGTGTTATGAGTTCTTTAGTCTTATTGCTATGTATGTTTTTTAGCTTCTTATGTTATGCATGTATAAAGTTAATCTGTTATATCCATAATTGGGCAAAAGATAAATTTTGTAGAATACTGATTCACCCCCCCCTCTCAGTATTCCCTATTTCTAACAATAGCAACTATGCTCTTATATTAAATAATTTAAATAAATAAAATCAATGAGATTCACCATATATAATCACCTCTTATCTCTTTCATTATCCACATTTTTCTTTCTATTCACACAAAAGAAAAGGGAAAAAACAATCATTGACCTATAAACTCTTTGTGGGTTTTTTAGGCTTTGCCAAAATGGCAATTGGGGTTGCAGCAATGGTGGCTCTATTATTGGTTTTGTGTACATCTTCTCATTCTATAGAGGCCACTAACTACACTGTAGGAGAAAATCAAGAATGGACTCTAGGCATAAATTATAATGCCTGGGCCTCTGGCAAAATGTTCCATGCTGGTGACAACTTGGGTAAAAAACTTAGGGTTTGGATTTCTTCTTGTTTCTTAATAATAGTGGTTATAATGACACCCATTTAATCTGTGTGTGATGAAAAGTGTTCGTGTATACAAGTGCAACACATAATGTTTTAGAGGTGTAGAAGTTTGCATTTGACTCCTGCAACACAAACAATCCAATAGCAAAGTTTACAGGAGGAAATAAAAAGATTTCACTGAGTGGCACGGGGTTAAGGTATTTCATGTGTGGAATTCCTGGGCACTACAGTGGTGGAATGAAGGTGGCAACCACAACTTCTTAGGTCCATTTTTACCAGGAAGAGGCAGTGCAAATCAACGTCCTAATTTTCTACTATTAAATAAAGCTTTCTTTAGCTATGTATCGGTTTTCCAATCTAATTGGGTATTTTCACAGCTAGGACATTATTAATCTTTATAATCTATTTAAAGGATTGAATCTTTTTTAAATTTGAATTATCAATTCAATCTTTTTTCAACTACCTTTTTATTGTTTATTCTTGGTATATTTTGTCTTGTTGAATAAAAAAACTTTTTTTTTCCCTTATGCTAATTATATGGCTCGACCAATAGTGCCATTCCTTTTCGGATTTTGTGTTTGTAGTTTTTTTAGAATAAATGTTATTGTTCCTCTTTTTTTATAATATTTAAATTATAATACTTATTCATTATAAATTTATCTTAACATTAGATCTTATAATTTAATTATGCTCACTTATTATATAATATATTATTATTTTATTTAAGGAATAATTTCGGATTAATTGTTCTATCCAATTGTGTTATTATATTTTACATGGTTAAAAGATACTCTAGCTCGTGCATAAATTAACTTTGATTATTTTACATATTTAATTTTATAAGTTGTATTATTATCTATTTTATTGATCATTATAATATAACATAAATAATATATCTTATACGAAAATTCAAATAATTTGATTTATTAAATTTTCAAAATATATTTTATAGACATTGTTATTATAATATCTTATTACATTAATATTATTATTTTAATGATACTATGATAATTTAATTTTCTTACCTTGAAATAAAATGACATATAGTATATAATAATAGTAATTATATACGAATAATAGTAATTATTAATATTATTATTTCATATTCATATATTTACTAGAAACATATTACTAGTTATCTATATCTTTTTAAAAGTTAAATATTACTATTTGTATAAAGTAAAATAGTGTAGGGGTCCTAGAACAATGGTTTGCACATAAAAGAGACCCCAAAGCCAATATTTTACACATACATTTAAATTGTAAGGGAAATGCTTGAAATCAAATAAAATAAGATACATACCTCATGATGAAAGTAATTTGGAAATACCTATTTTCTAGTGTCTATGTATAGTTTAGGGCAATTCTACAACCTGTCCTAGACTGGAAATGCCGAGACGAAGAAATCCCAAAAATTATTTATCTTTCTAACAGCAGGTAGTCTTTGACCCTCATAAAAGGTCAAAGGCTACATTTTTATTTTGAAGGTTGATTTTGACCTTGTTCGCAGATCTCAGAAGTTCGGTGAAAAGGGTATCCAAATCTGCTCTCAAATCCTAAATTCCACACATGTACCTAGAAGAAAAATAGTTTTATTTATTTGTTTGGGGGGTTTGCCTTGGTCAAACCCCGGTTTGGAATCAACCTTAATATTGAAATTGAAATGGAGAATGCTAGCAAGTAGTAGAAGTGGATCTAACAACGAAGCTATGATATTCAATAGATATGCAAATTGTATTTGAAATGTAATCAAGTATGTTAATATGAAAGCTTGAACATAACATCAATAAATGTAAATCAAATATCCATGATCGTATGCTTGGAATCCACCTTGAGAGAAGAATGAATGGATCTTAAAGATGAAAAAAAGGATCTTGAAGGAAGATCACACCATCATGATGACTAGATCTAGGGTTTCAATGATGAATCTTGAATGCTTGAACCAAATCCCTTCAATAGCTTGAATGCTTGAATCCTTGATCTTCAATGGAGAACTTGAATGGAGAAGAGAACTTGAATGCTTGAATGGATGCTTTCTTGATCACCTTGAGAGCTTGAGAGAGGAGATTGCAAACTTGATGTCTTGATCATGAAATTGCTTGGAAACTTGATGGAGAAAATGAGAGAGGAAGGCCTCCTTTTATAGTGAACTAGGGCACAATCCTCTAGAGGGGCCACCTTATTTAATATTGTTATAATTTTCATATATATTTATAATGTTAAAAGCATATACTATTTATTTTTCTTATATCTTTTGAATTATAGTCATTAAATTTTTTAAATGTGTAAATTAGTAGATGGCATATATTTGTATGTGAATTGACAATTTGATTTATCTTATCTAGTACTTGTCATTATTCATTCTCATATAAGTTGACAACTCAATTTATCTTATCACATCCTCATCATCATTCATCCTCATAATATAAAAAATCTATCAATTTATTAATCTAGTTTAGATTTACTCATGTAGAGTTAATGGAGGCAAGATCTATTATCACAACTTTAAGCCTTGAATTTTTAAATTTGCATTTCTAAATTTGAAATCATATTTTCCTCCCTTAATAGCTATTATGAAGCACGAAAAAGAATTATTTAATTTAAATTGCATACTAAGATTACATATAAAGACTTTATCATTAATTCTTAAAAAACCATCTATGAATTTGATTGCAATTTGATAAAATAAATTTCCATTACAATGAATTGTATAACCTCTTTATAAAGAAAATGACCAACATGGTTCTAACCCTTTTATTTGAAACATTTAAAGCATCATATATCTCTTGAGTTATAAGGAGATAATAATGTTGAATTTGTGACATAGTTTATATTTATATTTTTTTTTTCATTTCAAATAATTTGAACACATCTCTAATAAAATTGAATTAAAATTTTGTAATGTCCCTAAATTAATGGAGATTGAATTAATTAAGTTAATAAAATAAGTGGTCTCAAAATTTAAGTAATATTATAAAGGACCTATTTAATTAATTAATTTAGTTATAAAATAAAAGGGGCCAAATTAATAAAAGAACAAAAAAAAAGTTATGCCAGCCCATTGCATCTTTCCAAAACCTTCTTGGAGGCCATTATAAGGCATTGGTTGACACCATAGGGAATCATGGTGCTGTTTATTTTCTTGTGTGTTTGCAATTCTACTTAGAATTTAGCATTGTTCAGTATTTCAAAGGTGCAAGATCCTCCTTATTCTAGCATTTACAGTTTTGGTGGGTTTCACTCCTCACCCTATTCTGCCTATTGGTCTGAATTTGTGAAGTCTTCAGTTAAAGACATATTTGATGTCATTTGAGAAATATTTTCATAATCTAACACAAATATTCAATTCTTGGTGATTTAGTCCATCATCCGAGTATGTTCCTTTCTTGCATGTGCATTCTATAATATTTAATAAAAGATCTAAAAATAGATAATCACTGTGAACAAGGACATTTCACCTTCTAGGTTATATGGTTGTAGTGCCACATGTGAGGATTGAGTGCATACAATGGAAGTGTGCTGACTACCATGTTGGAAGTGTGTTGACTAGTATAGTGGAAGTGTGCTACTAGTATGGTGGAACTATACTAGTTGGTATGGTCGAAGTGTGCTGATTGGTACATTGGAAGTGTGGTGACTAGTATGGTAGAAGTGTGTTGACTCGTATGGTGCAAGTGTGCTCAATGGTATGGTGGAAGTGTGTTGATTAGTGTTAAAATATTTAATATTTCCTTGTATTTAATTATTTAGGAGATTCATATGGGATCCCTACATGTATTTTGTCCTCTAGTCCAAGTGGGGGATATGTCATTTCTTATATTTCCTTTATTAAGGAAATTAGTTTATCCTTCTTAAGAGGATGTTGCCACTTTTCATACACCTATTATGAATGTTGACATTCATAGATTGGTGAGTTACTTAGTAACTCCACTCCTCATCTCTATTTAAGATATGCTCTCCTCTCTCATTTCTATCTATTGATATTATTGTAAATGTCATGATTCATGATTGATATATATATATATATATATATATATATATATATATATATATATATATATATATATATATATATAAAATGTTCACAAAATATACATTATTTAAGTATGTTTTATAATTTATAATTAACTTCCCATTCAAATTCCCCATATAAGTAAATAAGTTAATCAATAATATTAATCGATATTGTTAGTAAAATAGTTATATAAATAATAAATAATAAATAATAAAATTTACTAATTAATTATCAAGTAATGATATTAGTAAATAATATTTTATTAAATAATTATATTATTAAGAAATGAACGATTCTATCACAAAATATAAATATAACTCCAAAACTAATATCGATTATTATCATTCAAAACTAATATCATAAAAGACCATGGATGATTAACATCAACTAAATAGTTGATGAAGTTGACCATTGAATAGTAAAAAAAGGGCATTGAACAAGTGATAACTGATACATCTATTTGTAATAAGAGGGAATGACCGTTCATTCTGAATGGTATAAGGATTAACAAAAATCAAACCAATAAGGAGGGAAGGACATAATAAGAAAAGCACACAAAGAACTAATGCTTATTTTAATAAGAATTATGGTGGGAATTGGAATCCCATACTTTAGCGCAACTAGGTGGGTCAAGTAAGGAATTTGACATCTCATAATAGCTCTAAGTATGATCCAACCACTTTAAATTTAAATTATGATTATTTATACTATGTCGACTAGTGTAGATTAATATAGTCAAATTTACATATGTTTGTAGTCAATATAATAATAAATTATAATGTAATCCAAGCTTCATTAGGACAATAATTAATATATACATATTTGTATATTTGTATAAGAAGGGTCTATAATCATTGTTAATGAATCAACTGCATTAGTTAATGAATTTACATACTAATGCATATATGAACAAATAGACATAATAATACAAGGATAAACTAAATGGTCCAATTCTTGATCTCTATTAATCATTTTGGAAGGATAGGTTAGTGTTTATAGGGAGAGGTGAGTAAATCCATCCTAAATTATGGAGGTGGTGTCAAGCATACTATGACAGTATATCCCCATCCTCCATTAGAGATTAGTAAATCAGTAAGAATGTGGTTCAATATAGCATTCATCCTTTTATTCAGAATAAATTAACTCTCTTAAAATCTAAATTACGTACAAGTTGCATAGTAACTTATAAAATTAAATACATATTCATAAGGCATTCGTTAGTAGGGGACATTACAATAAATGAGCTCTCTCTCTCTCTCTCTCTCTCTCTCTCTCTGGATTTTTCCTCATTCATAATAATTCACAAGGGGTTTTTCTTTTGTTTTCCCCTTTCAAAATCTCTTATTTCCTTTGTCGGCTTTTGGGTGACTTCTCCAAGATATTGCATTTTTCATGGTAACAATTTCTCCATCTTCAAACTCTCTTGGATTTCATTATTTCCTTGCTCTTTGATTTTTCTTTCATGGTATTGGAGATTGGTTACTAATCCTTGTTTTGATTGAATGTTGATGAAGGTTTTCATTTAGTGGAGATAACCTTATTTGGAGACTCATTTGAAGAAGAGGTCTACAACTCATTTATCTAACTCTTTGTGTAACAAGATTTGATTTACACTTTTTTCTCATTTCTAACCCTCTTTGGAACTCTTTCCACTAGAGAGTTTCTTTCTGTATCAATTTATTTTTTTGGTTCAAGGACGGCTTGCCGCCAAACCCTCTATAAAATTTCCTAGTTTTAGAAGGCTTGCCGCCAAAACTAGTTCATTATTTCAATCTCATACTCACAAGATTTTCATTGCAGGTTGTTTATCACATCTTGTTTGTAGTTTTTTTAAAAAAAATCTAATACTAACAAGATTTTCATTGTATATTGTTTATCACATCTTGTTTGTAGTTTTTTTAAAAAATCTAATCTATTATAGGTTTAAAATTTAATGTTATTTTTCCAGATCTATATATTTGTTTTCTGGGAAGTTTTATAAATGTTCTCTACATGATTCTTACCTCATTTGCAGATCTATATTAAAAAAACTCCATTCTATTCTCTCTCTTTTACTCTGTGTTATATATTATCTACAGATTTAGAAAAATTCTACTGGTTTTCCTTTTAGCTCAATATATGCATCTCTATTAGTTTTAGTTTTTTTTATTACTGATTAGCTTATTTTAAAATATATTTTTTTCACTATTCAATCATTTCTTTTCTGATAGATTTATTTGTAGGTTTAAAAAAATAACTGTAATATTTTTGTCTCAGTTCACAAACTCATTTATCAAATCTAGTTCATTTTTCAGTAATAAATTTTATTCAGATTTTGGTTTGCAGATTAGTTAAATAAAAAATTTAATTTTGTGTAATTTTTTTTTACTTCATCTCTCTTTTATCTGAGTATCCTAAAAAATTAAATCAATTCAATCATCTCTCCGCTATCATATTTTTCTCTAATTAAAAGTCAACATTTTCTATTTTGCTCAGAATAATTATTATTTGGTCTCTTAAATAAAATTTATACAATCTCTTATTTTATTCTTCTTTTGTCACGCCTCTTTACTATTTTTTTCGGGTCCATTTGGCATCATTGAGTAACATTTTCCTATCCATTATCTTATCATTGCATTAGTGCTGATTTGTTTTTGCTTTATTTTGTTCATGCATTGGTTTACAAAGGCTTTTCTTTGCACATTTACATGTTGATCTTACCTTTTTAGCTTTCATATAGAACTTTGTGAAAGTTGTTTTGTTTTTAAAAAACATTCAAATGCCTAAAGCTCTTTTCTTTAAGAAGCTTTTCAAATTCATATCTTTCTCATTTTAAATTTTAAAAAATTCATTGATAATTTTTTTTTAATATAAATTTCATAAAAGCTTTTATTAAGATCTAGGTACGTGGTTTTATATTTTCATGAAAGTTAATTTTACTTAAAAACATATCTTTTTAATTGAGTTTTATCTCATTCTTTTTTAAAATTTATTTTGTTTATTAACGTGTTTTATTTAGATTTTGTATTTTTAAATTAAAATATTATTTAAGTGTAATTAATTATTTTTTTTCAAATTTAATATCAAGTTGATTTATTGCAGTTGCAGAGACAGACAGATATAAGACAGCATTCTCTGTTCCACAAGGTCTGTTTGAATGGTGTGTATTACCATTTGGTATTAAGACTGCTCCCTCTATCTTTCAGAAATGTATGGATTCTATTTTTGCCCCTTATGCTAAATTTATCCAACCATACATTGATGATATTTTGATTTTAGTCAAGATCAAACTTTGAAAACACATTACAACCTTGAATTCGCTGCCAAATGTAATCTTTACTAGGCAGGGGATGTCTATTATCTTCTAAACAGACATTCAAAGGCTTGTAATTCACAACTAACATTTTTTCTTCTAATTCATTTCCATTCTCATCTTTCTTTGGAACATACATTGCATGACAAGAAAATGGACTGTTACTAGGTCGGATTATACCTTTATCAAGTAGATCTGCAATCTCCTTTTCACAAAGCTCCTGTTCTGCTCTTGACAAAATATAGTAGTTAGCTTTGCACTTAGGTGTAATCTCAACACCACTGAGATCTTTTTTCAAAGGAAAGGTGCAAACAAACTTTCTGGAATACTTATGCAAATCTTTTGTCAAAACAGTATCAGCAAAATCTTTCTGAATTTGTTCTAATTCCCCCTGGGTGAAAAGAGACTGGTTGACAAACCAGACACGAGATCCAGGAAGAACAACTTTTGCAGGAGTTGGTAAAGACAACTTCAGAGAATAGATCCTGTGTTCATTGATTTGGGGAACTGACCCAAATGAAAAACTTATATGAGAACCTGCAACACCAACTGTGTAAGGACTCCATTGCTGTAGGGTTTCACTTCCTATAATACAGTCATACAGCTTAACAGGGTACTGTAGAAAAGTGGCTGTATAGGTATTAGAGGGAAACTGGATAGGGATTACAGCTTGAAAACGAATGGGATTGTCCTTATGACTTACTGAGTGGATAGAAGTTGCAGTAGATTTCCAACAATCTCTAGGAAAACATTCAGAACGGGCAATGTTACAATCAGCTCCAGAATCAAGTAAAGCACACAAAGTATAAGGCTTTAAACCAGGTAATTTAATAGTCAACAGAAAAGCAGGACAAGGGTTAGATATACCCTTAAGGTAAGCAAAGGCTTGCTTTGGATCAGCTGCTTCTTCTTCTGTAGCTGGTTGGGCTGATTCATCTGAATGCGATTTATCAAATAGGTACTCCTCAAGAGGATTAATTGCTGCACGAGAAAGTTCAGCAATTTCTTTTTGCACACTGGCAATTTCTTTTATCACATCAGTTCTCACAGTATACAAGAATGCCAGACGATCTTGTAACCATATATGCCGAGAACTTTTCTGAAATGCTCTTTGAGCAACAGGATTAATAACATAGCCATGAGAAGAACTTGAACTTGGCTTTTCCTGTGAAAGAGACATCTTTTCAAAACATAGTAGATCAGATACTTCAGATAACTCAGGATTATCTTCAAACAATTTATCAATATCTGAATCTATCTTTTTCAAATCATTCATCAACTTTTCATGTTGATGAGGAGTCAAAAACTGATTTCTCTTCTGAGTTAATTCATTCTTTTTTAACATAAGCTGTTGAAGCTTCTCAGAAGGACTAGGTTTAAACCAATCTGGTTGCATCTGAGTTAAAGACTGACCTCTCAGTCTTCCTTGTTCATACAGAGGTGTACCTCTGCCAAAACCAGATCTAAACATATTGCAGAAAAACATATTACAGAAATAAGAGATTTCTGAATCTGAACCTGAACCTGATGAAGATGCAGCAGAGTGAAAATCTAACTCTGAATCTGTTTCTTGTTGATGGACATTGAACACTTGATTGTCCATATCTTCATCATCACTTTCTATATCAGTTATACTGATATCATCTGAATCTGAATTTTCAAAGACAACTGTCAAAGGAAGAGAATCAAGATTACCATGAGTTAATCTTCTAACTCGCTTAGACTTTTTATTCTTTTCCTTATCAGGACACTTATTTGCAAAATGAGGACCTTTGCAAATATAACAGATAGGAGTAAAATTCTTTTTCCTAACCTTTCTCTGATTTCTCAAAAAGACTTTCTTTTTTCGGAAAGGTTTAGAATACTTACTGTATGCCTTCTTATAATGCTTAAACTTTTTCTTGTTAAACTTGTGTGATTTGTTGTGCTGCAAACAACCATAATTAGAATTACACTTACACAAGTCTGTCTTCAGATAAGGCATAACTTCTTTCTTTTTCTTCCTATTGATTCTTTCTGTACACAGATCACTATTGATCTCTTTGATAAACTGAACCAATTGAGGAAAAGTAACATCACTGATAGTCATATCAGGAGTTTCAAGAATACTTTTTAAAATCTTTTCCCTGTAATAAGATTGCATTTGGTAGGGAAAACCTTCAAGGAATGTATTATACATCCATTGGTTATTGTTGGTTTGACCAGAGAGATAAAAATTAGTATACTGTTCTGAACAGTAAGCATCAAGTTGTTTCATGTCACAGAGACGATTTTCAACAAATCTCTTGTGAGCTGCTCTCTTTTCATTGTCATACTGACCAACAAACATTCTATACAAAGAACTACAAACATCATTCACACCTTGATGGATAAGATCATCTTTATACTCTGGCTTCAGAGTATCCCATGCAGTTCTGGCTATACCAGTCAAAGCATTTAAAGCTTTTCTTAATGCTTGCTCTTGGGTTAAATTCTGAGAATGAATAGCATTATCAACCCATGTTCTAAAAGCATCAACTGTGGCTTTATTTTTCAGAGGATCAAAATCATCAAAATTAATCAAAGGTGGAACTGTTTCGGAGAACACCTGTAAAGGTTCATGCTGTTGTTGCATCATATTCACAAATTTCCATGTTCCTGTCTGGGGATCAAATTCTTCTAATCTAGGCTTTGGAGTATGGAGAACTAAGCCTTTATCTTTCAACTGACTTTTTAGTCGAGCAACATCATAAGAAGAATCAGGAAAATTACAGGTAGTGGAAGATTTGGATTGGGTGGTTGAATCAAAAACTTGTTCAACTTTGGAAACAACACTAGGAATAATCTGGGAAATTCCATGGCTATCGGCTAACTGCTGACTACGGATCTGGGTAGTAGTCTGTTCAATCTTGGCAGTAGTCTGGGTGACGGTTTGAATCTGAGAAATTGGAATAGATGGGTTATTGGCCCACCACGCTTCAGCAGTCTGCTTAAAAGCAGCATAGTCACGCTTAAGAATAGTCAAATCTTGAGCCATAGAAGAATTAACAACATTATTGAGCTTAGACTCAATAGAATGCAAACTTGCAAGAATATTGTGGAAATTGGCATTAACACTGGCTTCAGTTTTCTGTCGGTTCAATTCAGCTTGCAGGGCTTTCTGGTGCATGTCAGCTTGTAGGACCAAAGCTTTTCGAATACACAGATTGGCATAATTTAACATTTTGGTCTGTGTAGTGGCTTCAGGCTGTCCTGAGGCAATTACATGATGAGGCCAGAATGGGATAGCAAACTTATCATCATTCAGCAAAAAGTCATGTAACGGAGGAACAGTAGGTTCAACAAAATTAGCTTCGGTAAAACTGGTTTTATTACCAGACATCAACATATGCACATGGAAAACTGGCTTAACAAAAGAACAGTGAATGCATTGCATACTTCCGTCATCTAGTTCTGTGAACTGAGGATGAGGACATTGAGGAAGTTGCTGTGTCAAGGGATTAGTCACAAAGGGACGTTCATCAAAAGACAAATTACACATGGTACAAAATAAAGATCCATGAGGATTAGGAACAGCATCAGGATGATAGCAAGAATGTAAAGGCTTGCGCTGTAACAAAGTAGATCCTGATCTTTGTAAAGGATGATCTTTATAATTGAAACTGGAATTCACACTGGAAGAGCTAGATGCAGACAAATGTTCAGAAGCAAATGAAATACGAGCTTCAGTAGCAGTCTCATGAACTTTGGAAATAACAGTAAGGTTCTTGGGAGAATCTAACTGTTTAAGAGCTCTGACATCTACAATCCATTCTTTAGGAACTTTGATTTCGGATAGATTGACCATTTTAGGAACAGTGAGCTGTGCTCCTTTAGTATCTGTTTGCCATAACAGAGAATACCTAATTTGGGATTTGTCACTCCTTGGATCCTTAACAATAGGGATAGTTGTGTTAAACAACCTACCATACAAGGCAAAGAACAAAGCATGTGTTCTTGATCCAGGCTTCATATTTAGGTACTGGGTTCCAAATTGAAACATCAAAATCTTATCAAGATGGTCATCTAATAGACTTATAGCAAAGTTCGGAACAACATCAAATGCTGTGGCTCCAGCAGCCATAGGGGCAGAAATACCTCCCATAATCATATCAGAATAATTGTTATGACGAGCATCAAGAAGAGTCATTAAGGCAGTAGCAGGAATGCCTTTCCTATACAAAGGTTCTATACCACAAATGATATGACCTATATGCAAATACTTATAACCATTTTTTTGCTTGGCTTGTTTAACCAAATTTTGAATCTCCTTATTACTTAAGAGATTAATAAAACTATGAGGCTTATCACAATTAACAACTACTTGCATCTCTATCAACTTACAGATAGCTTTAGACTTATAAGAAAGAAATCCTAAATCACCATATATCTCTTGCCATTTCTTTTTAGGAAGTTTAAATCTTTCACTGGGTAAATCTAACTCATTACTATCAGACTGAAAAGGATTATCTATATTGACATTTTGAACTTGATCAAAAACAGAGCTGAGACTTACCAGTTCTTCTTCTCCAGTATTGATATCGTTCGTAGTTGTCTGGGATTCAGTCATCTTGGTTCGTTCTGTTACTCGGGATTATAGTAGTGCTACCTTCCCTGCCTCTAAACACGGCTTAACACGCCTTCAACAACGAGGACTTACTTCACACAGAATCCAACCAGAACACCAAAGATTCAAGAATCGAGATCCAGACAAAAGAACACAATACTTTCAAATGGAACTGTAAGAGAAGCAAAGTTTTTTTACACAAGCTCCGAGAAACATAGATCACACTATCTTTCATTAAATCGGGCGCTTCAATAACATATAGACTACAATGCATATGATAATAACCAGGACTATTATCAAACCACAACAGGCTGATTTACAAGACTCAGACTCTACAGACATGCTATACGATCGACAGTCTGATTTCTGATCTTCCTTCAGGAAGAGAGCATACTCTCTATGTCTTTCTTACCTAAAGACTATGCAGGACTATGCAAGAAACTAAAGACTAGACACTCTATCTATCTCTGCTACTGACTCTTGAGCTCTCGAATTGTTATCCGAGGAAGTTATGATTTGCAAGTGAGGTCTGCGTTCCTTATATAGGAGAGGAACCGACTTTTGGGTTGCATTTCATCTTACAAAGTTTTCAAATCCATCCACAAGAAATGGACACGTAGCAGAGCATCTACTTTATTGACCGACCTTATCTCGAACAAGAATCTCGCCAGGAATGAGATGAACAGTAATACGAGATAAGAACAAAGCATCTTTTTGACACGTGAAGGGTAACACGTAGGTCTTTAAAGGAAGAACCTTATCCTTCTTTTTACCATGGTGGGATCCATGCGTCCTTTTATTCCGAGAGGATAGTAACTCGTCTAAGTGACAACCCCACTTAGTAAGCATGCGATCTGGGAGAATGAGATTCCCAATCGACTTCAACATCATCATCTTCTTGCTCTGAGCTGTCAGCTTTATCTGCGAATCTTGATCTTTGCATAATGCGGTCGAACTTATCTTCAAGGGATTCTTCTTTCCAGAGTATTCTTCTTTTACATCGAACAAAAGCTTTTTCAGTATGTGGTTCTGACAAAGTCTGGAAACTGGAAAATATCCATACAGGAATCCTTTCTAAAGCAAAGGAATGGATATCTCGCAACTGCATAGAATCAACTTGTTGCTGCTGTGGACCAAAGATATCAAACACATATCTGTTTATGGGATTAGTAGCATATGACCAAAACATAATCTTAAACAGATAACCATAATTTGAATCCATAGGCATTAAATCATGGCAGTGTGGAAATACTCCTCTAAAGAAGTCACAGAAAGGATTTTCTCTTTGTAACCAAGATATCTGATCAGGGATGTGAGTACTGCTGAGGATATTGATCGGCCATTCAAATGATGTAGCACTGGTAACTGAATGGTGTAGATAGCTTTGAATCTCAGGGTCACTGGGATGACAAGCTTCTCGCTGAATCAAAGAATCTGTTAAAAGATTTCTACCAGCAGAGAAATGACGATCTCTGAGACAAACATATATATCCTTGGAAACATCCAAACTGTTAGGATTCCAATCAACATGACTGATGAAGTTAAATTCTTCAGTTCTCTGACAAATCATGTTAACATTATGAACATTCCTATTCTGATCATTATTAAACTCATTCAACATAACTTGGTATCTATCATCTTCATGTCCATCAATAATGTCGATCACATTATTCCATAAATGAAACAAAATGTTACCTTGATCATGTTCAAGATCTGTATGAAGATTCGGCTGAAACACTGGGTTATCAGGGACTTGAACTGATAGACTATTCACATGCCTTTCATGCTGAGCAATCAACCTTTCACCAATTCTTTCTTCTCTCTGAAGAATTCTGTATCTTCTCATCCAATCATTCCAATCACCAGGTTCATTATCAAGAACAATTTCAATGTTAGACCTGATATCTTGTTGACTGTCTAAAACAGTAGATCTAAGATTGGGATGAATAACTCTAGGCTCATTATCTTCATTAATACTATTCTGAGAAAGAGAATTAACAGTATGAGAGTAACAACCTTCACGACTAAGGAAGTCAGCTAAGACATTCTTAGTACCTTCAATGTGCTCAGTATCAAAATCAAATGTATCAAGAAACTGTGCCCATCTAAGCAATCTTGCTCTAACAACTTTATTTTTAGATTCCTTCTTAAAGAAACCGGGCAAGTTCTGTAAATCACTTCTTAGCAAGAATTTCTGATCACCAATAAATAACTGAAATTTTTCAAAAGCATGAACTACGGCTAATAATTCTTTATGAGTACTATGGTAGTTCATCTCAGAACCTTTAAAAGATCCTGATTCATATCTCACAATTTCTTCTCTATCCTTACCATGATGTTCAGACACTTCAAGCAAAACAGCACCCCAAGCAGAATGACTAGCATCTGTTTGTACAATTTTCTTACCTTTACCAGGAAACTTCAGAGGTGGCAATTCTTGACATTGTTGCTTGATTTTAGCAATGGCTTCATTGTGAACATCAGACCATGGAGGAGAGTTCTTCTTCAGAAGCTTATTCAAATCTTTTCGGGCTTCTGCTATATTCTGAAAATAACCTGCGACATAGTTAACCATGCCGAGAAATCTTTGCAAACTCTTTTTGTCAGTAACCTCAATCTTCTGAATATTTCTTAACAAATGATCTTGAGGATATATTTTACCATTAGGCTCAATCTTGGTGCCAATAAATATTAAACTTTCAGAACACCAACTCAACTTTGTAGGATTGAGACACAAACCATGAGTTTGACAAATAGAGAGGAACTTTTTCAAGTGTTCCATATGGGACTTATGATCTTGACTAAAAATCAAAATATCATCAATGTATGGTTGGATAAATTTAGCATAAGGGGCAAAAATAGAATCCATACATTTCTGAAAGATAGAGGGAGCAGTCTTAATACCAAATGGTAATACACACCATTCAAACAGACCTTGTGGAACAGAGAATGCTGTCTTATATCTGTCTGTCTCTGCAACTGCAATTTGCCAAAACCCTTTAGTCAAGTCAAACTTTGAAAACACATTACAACCTTGAATTCGCTGCCAAATGTAATCTTTACTAGGCAGGGGATGTCTATTATCTTCTAAACAGACATTCAAAGGCTTGTAATTCACAACTAACCTTTTTTCTTCTAATTCATTTCCATTCTCATCTTTCTTTGGAACATACATTGCATGACAAGAAAATGGACTGTTACTAGGTCGGATTATACCTTTATCAAGTAGATCTGCAATCTCCTTTTCACAAAGCTCCTGTTCTGCTCTTGACAAAATATAGTAGTTAGCTTTGCACTTAGGTGTAATCTCAACACCACTGAGATCTTTTTTCAAAGGAAAGGTGCAAACAAACTTTCTGGAATACTTATGCAAATCTTTTGTCAAAACAGTATCAGCAAAATCTTTCTGAATTTGTTCTAATAAAGTCTAATTATTTTGTATCAAGAGCTTTTATCCTAAATTATTAACATTTTTTAATAAAATAATTTGAATGTTTAATTAAGGGGGATATGTTTTCTTTTGGTATCTTAGTTTTTTAATCATGTTTACTTTAATTTCAGAAATCAAATTAAATAGTTCAAACTATCACTCATGGAAAACACATATCTCTTTTATTTTTTTTTGTTTTAAACACTTGTTAGAAGTTGCTACAGATCCAACTTCAGAACCGGCCACCATTGCTCCTCAAGTCAACCAAGATGCATGGAAGGCTAAAAATGAGGAAGCACTTGGGTTAATTGAAATTTCAATAATTCATGATTTAGATGTTTTAATTGGACATTGCACGAAAGCCCATGAAGCGTAGGAAATTTTAAAGACTACTTATGAAAGTACGGATGAATCAGGTAAAATAGATATTCAAGATCAACTTGAAGACCTCAGGTATACTAACTTTAAGACTATGGAAGAATTTTTTTAAAAGTTGGATTCTCTTAAAGGTCAATTAACTAGTTTAGGTGTTACTTTATCTGATATTTATTTATTTCACATCATTCTTAAGAAATGCCTTCCTAGGCATTTTCAACAATTTATTACAAATGTCCATGCACAACTTACAATTCCTACATTAGCTAGTCAATTAACTTACACAATCTTTCAAAATTTGTTTCGTCAAGAAGAAGCAAAGTTAATTCAGTTTTGTACTCTTAAAACTAACAAACATGCATTCATGTCTAAAAATCAAAGTCATAATTTTAGATCAAATAATGATCATAATCATAACAATCATAATAATTACAATTCTTAGAATAATTGTCATAATCATCCGAATAATAGTAATAGTCATGATCACTCTAATAATAAAATTCATTATACTAACAACCATAGTAATAGGAATAATAATTATAATAATTATAATAATAAAAATAATAATAACTCTCAATCTAGGCCTCATTGCAATTATTGTGGTAAATATGTTTATCTTATCAATAATTGTTTTAAAAAATAGAATGATAAGAAGCCTATGAATCAAATTAATCAAAAGTCTCATTATAAGAAGAATAATGGTAATCAATCATGTTATGCATTTACAATTATTTATAATTTTTCTAACCCTTTAGAACAAATTATTGATAGTGGTGCATCTCAATATGTTACATCTCATAGAGAATTTTTTCATTCATTACAACCTAATACTTCAAATATTCCAATTGAATTAGCTAATAATCATAGTTGCAAAGTTGAAGGTTTTGGTGATTTTTTGGTTCCTAATGGTACATTGCATGATGTTATTTATGTTTCTAAATTGAAATCTAATATTCTTTTAGTTGCTAAGTTATGTCAAGAATATAAGGTTGAATTTCATAAGGATATGTGCTATGTTATTGATCCTAAATCTAACCAAGTTGTTGCTAATACTAAATTGGATCATGATAACTTATTTAAATTGATAGCAAGAATCAAGAAGAACAAGGAGAAAATTGATCTCCAAGGATCCCAAGTTTAGAATGTGAAAAACACTGTTCAATTGATGGAGGCCCTCGAAAGAAATGTGATTGTCATGCTCAGGAGCTTGCATAACATGTTTTGGTGCCCTTCTTTTTGGCCTTGTTTTGACTCTCTTTGTTTTCTCTTGTTCGGCCCTATTGTGGCCTGTTCCTAGCTACTTTGAACTGCTTTACTCTACTTGGTTTTCATGCTTTTCTTTTGATCATATAGTATTGTGGGTTTCAGGATCCCTATAAAACCTATTTTACTTAATCAAAAACTTATTTAAATTTTATGGTATGAAAGGCTTGGCCATTTGCATTCTGATTATATATCTTTGATTCAAAAAATAAATACGGTTGATGGATTTCCTAATCTTGTTTCATCCAAAATTATATTCCATGGTTGTTTGAGTGGTAAGATGCATAGGGAACCCTTTCCTCATGGTCAATCTTGGAGGGCACGTCATAAGTTGCACCTCATTCATAGTGACCTTTTGGGTCCCATGGAGACTAACTCCATCCAAGGTTCTAGGTGTGCTCTTACCCTTTTTGATGACTTTTCAAGAAGAACTTGGATCTATTTTTTGCATAGTGAAGATCAAGTTCTAGATATGTTTCCTAAATTTCATACGTTTATTGAAAGATAGTCTGATTTTAAGCTTGAAATTCTTAGAACCGATAATGGGCAAGAATATGTTAATTGTTCTTTTCATTCATACTTGAAATATTTTGGCATAAAACATGAGTTTACTATTACTTATACACCTCAACAAAATGGTGTGGCAGAAAGGAAACATAGAACTATTGTTGAAATGGCTAGATGTATGTTGCATGCTAAAAATATGGATTATAAATTTTGGGTTGAAGCCATATCTTGTGCTACATATCTTATTAATAAGGCTCCTACTAAATTTTTAAAGGATAAAACTCTTGAAGAAGCTTGGTTTGGTAGGAAGCCCAATTTGGCAAATTTAAGAATTTTTGGTTCAATTGCTTATGTTCACACACCTAAACAAAAGAGGAAAAATTTAGATGCTAAATATTCTCCTTATATATTTTTTGGGTATGATGAACAACTAAAGCATCTAGAGTTCATAACTGTATTACTAAAAAAGTGCAAGTTTCAAGAGATGTTTGTATTTCATAAAATGAAGTCCATGATTGCTCCAATGTTCAAGATGTTTAATTTATGGGAGAAAAATTGTGGTTGTGGAGGACCAACCTCCTTCTCTAAACCCTACTCCTAATTCATCTATTTCTATTCCTTCTAGTGATGATGATGATAATAATCTCTCTACTCCTCATAGTGATGATTCAATTACTTCTAAGAGAGATCCTAAATTATTTAAAGATTTACTTTATGAAAATTATGATTACATAGATAGAATGGGAGGAATTAAACTAGAAGATTTAAATATTGCAATTATTCTTTGACGTCTTCTCTTATGACTTCTATTGATCCTCAATCCTTTGATCAAGATAAAATTCAACCTCATTAGCAAAAATCTATGCAAGAGGAATATGACACTTTAATTTCTAATCACACTTGGCATTTAGTTCCTTTGCCTCATGGTAAAAATTAGGTTTCATGAAAATGCCTACATAAAACAAAATTGAATTCCAATAATGGAAAGAGTAAGTTTAAAGATAAGCTAGTAGAAAGTGTTTTTTCTCAAGTTGAAGGATTAGATTATAATGAGACTTTTTTTCTTGTTGCTAAAATTCCTACCATTAAACTAGTTATTTCTTTGGCTTCTAAAATAAACTGACCTATTCACCAAATGGATGTTAAAAGTACATTTTAAATGGTGATTGACATGAAGAAATCTATATGTTTCAACCCCTTGGTTTTATCCAAGAAGGTAGTGAAAACTTAGTTTTTAAACTGAAGAAATCTATTTATGGTCTAAAACAATCTCCTAGAGAATGGTATTCTAAGATTAATGTATTCTTCATTTCTCAAGGTTTTGTTAGAAGTAAAAATGATCCTAATATCTATATTAAGCATACTCAAGATAATATTGTCATTATTATTCTCTATGTGGATGATTTGATTCTTACTTCAAGTTCAAATTCTTTAATTTTAGATATTAATTTTTAACTTAATCAACAATTTCAAATGACTGATTTAAGAATTTTACATTATTTCTTAAGAATGCAAATTTATCAAATCCCTCAAAATATTTTTCTCTCACAAGTTAAATATGTTAAAGATCTTCTAGAAAATTTTAAGATGAATGATGCTACTCATGTTTCAATTCCATATGAGTTAGGAACTAAGTTTATGGTAGATATGCAAATTCCATTCGTGGATGCTAAAATTTATAGACAAATAGTAGGTGTATGCACCCAAAAATGGTCGCCTAGACTTTGGGCCCCATTTATTTGATTTATTTATCCTGAATCATTTTTTATCAATAATCAATATTTTCAACATTATCAATTCCTTGATCAAATCTTAATTTCGATCATATATTGGATTTTTATCCTTGGGCTAACCATTTATCCTAAGTTTTTATTTACTTAAAAGGAATATTTCCTCCCCTTTTGATTAAATAAAAATCCTCACTTTTCCTCTTATCCTAAGTTGCACAAATAAAGTATTATTCTTATTTCACAAAAAGGAAAAAAGTACTTTTTGTCTCACATGAGGCTCAAAAGTCAACACTTCACTCTCATTGGAGGATACTTGTGCACATGGATTGCTCCTCTTTCAACCTCCACCACTGATTAAGCCCTTTTGCCTCTTAATCTCCATGGTCCATTCTTTCTCATTTCCTATAAAAGAAGAGCTCTCTTCTCATTTTAGGACCCATGTTTTGAATACTAATCTTATGCTACAGGACTTCTTGGAGACTTTTGGAGCTTTTGGAAACCTTATTGTTCTTAGTCTTTCATTCTTGCATTTTAGCTTCCATGGCTTCATTTCATAGCTTAATTTCTTTTATGTAATAGATAGCTTCACATAGCTTAATTAGGAAGGTTGTAATCCTTTGTATTTCCTATCAATAGCTTAACTTGTACTTTCCCTTTCATAGTTTAGTTGGCACTTTACTTTTATAGATTAGATTTCCTTTCAAGCATTGCATTGTCATCATTTAGCTTAGCTTGCATCTTCATCTTTAATCTAGTTTGCATTGCATTTTCATAGTGATTCTTGAGGATATTGGCACTCTTGCCCTTGTCCTCATTCGAATCTTTCATTGTGTGGTTGACTAGCAAGGTCACAAGCTTGTAGCACTAGCTGAGAGCAAATACATCATAGTCCCTTGCAACTCCATGCATAGAGAGCTATGGATCGATTTGTGAGGGCTCATTCTTGAGTTTCCTTGCATGTAAGGATCCATAGAAGTGCACTACTTTTGTGTGTACATTTTTGGCGCCCACTATGGGGTAGAGTAGATTAACTTTGTGCTTTATTTTGGGTCTCTGGTTTTTTTGTCTCAGAGTGTCGCGCGAGACTTTTCCAATGTCGTGCGATTGTTCTCCCTCTAGCGGCGTGACACTTTACCAGTTAAAAGTGTCACCCCCTTTGACAGGAAGTGTCGTACTATTTGAGAAGTTATGTCGCATGTGTATAGCACGAACTGTTGCCAGTGATAAAGTGTCGCACCTGTATACAAAAAAGTGTCACATGACATTTCTGGTGATAGTACTGTCGCCTGTACCTAGCAGTGAGCTTGTTTTTAGTTTTTTTGGTTATCTTGCAAGTTTTGGGTTCTTTGCTATCTTTTTGGAAATTTTGAAAAATTTTAGCATTTTCAAATCCGTGCCACTCCGGAAAATGGGTGCCCATTTTTGCGAAAATTTTGCAAATGGTATCAAAAATTGAAGTGTGATATATCATTGGAAAGGTCTTTCTGAGCCTAATCCAACCATGCTAGTTTCATTCTCAGATTTTACCATTTGATTAGCTATTTTACTTGTAGATTATCTGATTTTTGATATGCTAACCCTTGTGGGCCTAACAAGTTGTGGTTGTAGGTGCTCTTATTACTTGAAATTTGCCAAAAAAATGCATGTCAAAGAGGGCTACTAATGGTTTTTGCAGGGCTGCCCTAAGCATAAAAACCAAATCAAGTGCTTGTTTAATTGCTTTCTTTATTGAGTGCGGCATATACTAGTTGTTTCATTTCATAGGAACTTAATACCTTGTTGTAGGAATTTTGAGGTGGTAGGAGAGTATGCTCTTCACCCTTGTGGTGAAACAAAAATCTTGACCCATCTTGAGATTTTGAAAGCAAGGGGGTAATTGAATCTTTGCTTGGTGTGTTTGGGAGAAATTTTTGAGATAGGGGAGTATGCTCTTCACCCTTGTGGTGAACCAAAAACTTTGAACCTCAAAAATTGATCTACTCTTTGTTTAGCATTAGAATCTTTTAGCGGGCCTGCTCTTGAGCAATCAAGAGGAATGAACCAAGTGGGGACAAGCTAATACCGAGCTATTCCAACCCACTATAATCTCAAGGCTATCAAGGACACAAAACCTTGGTAGACATAACACTTGTCTTCACTTGATGTGAGTAGCTCATGGGATTGCGACCATGGGGAAAACATTGAGCAAGAATGCTTAAGGTACTCTTGAGGCCGCGAGGTCTTAGTCCTTTATGAGGAGCAAGAGGGGTGTTGTGAATGGAAGCCCTTACTATGAACCTTTAGATAGAAGCCACCTTATTTAGCCGCTTATCTTCTTAATGCAAGGATTGATCCAAGTGCACTAACCCGGATCACCCCAAGATACTCACCATATGTGTCCCTTTGGTTGTGTTGTTTAACACTTCCATGAAAAAGCCAATATCTCTTGTGGGCAACCACATGGTGTGAGGCAAGGGGGCATCAAGTTGTGGGCTAAGTTGGTAAGTATTGAGCCTTGTCTTGTAAGTAGATATTGCTTGAAGTGTTTTCGATTGTGTAATACCAGTGTGAACGTTCTCAACATACAGACAATCGGTAACTTCCATAGGGTGCAATTTTATTTTTGATATCACAAGTGCTTGTCTTGGCAAGGTTTCTTTTGCCGTTGTTTCAAGTATTTGAAGACATGTTTGATCCCCTACTGTTTGCAAACCTATCTAATTGCTATTGAATTTGTGATTGAAATCAGACATTTTCACCCTCACATTCAAAAACTTGAAATTAGACCTTGAAAACTCAAAATTTTGCACAAATTGGTCAAGATCAACATCAGTATCACATTAGCCAAAGAGAAATATTGCATTAGAAGGTTGTTCTTGGTGAGAAAGTTTATCTCTAGAATTGTGAGCTACATTCTTGGGAAATTCTCGTACTCTTATTGTCCAAATAATTTTCATTTAATCTCAATTTCAATTATATTTTGGCCTAGCCCAACCTCCTGGTTCAAAAGTACAAGGGTAGTCACCCTTTGATTTGAAGCACCTCTTTGACAGTGTTGGTAAAGCCCCTTCTTCTATCTTTTCATTTCTCTTTGGACAATAGAGAACTTTGATTATCCTAGTTTGGTGTTGACATTTTGTGAGGTCATCCTATTACCAAAGGTCTTCTATTTTCAGTCTTCCTTGGTCAGTCCAGATCTTAGATCCTAGGTGTTGTCATGTTGCTCAACATCTCAATGAACGTTATGGTATCAATTGCACAAGATGACTCTTAGTCTTCTTCTTTCTTCTCCATTTCCCATGTTCTTCTAAAGTCTTCTATTCCCATGGGAAATTCTTCTTCTTCTTCTTCTTGATTCTTTTCCTCTTACTATCTAGTCTACCTTCTTCTATTCATCTATTCATTTATTCCATGCTTGATTCCTCCTCTTCTATAACCATGAATCTTGAATATCTGGTTTTGGAACCTTTATTAAGAATAGATGATCTTGAGCTCATTGACATATTCGAAAAGTGTTGTTCCTTCAAAATTCTCATGAGTGACGAATTTATGACAAAAATAAAAGAAAAATTGATTAAATCAGATGCCTTTTCTAGAATCATACTCATGATCTCATCCAAATATTATTCATCTTCTAAATCTTCTCATCATTCTTCATCTTCTAAATCTTATCACAATTTTTCTAAACACTATTCACATTCTTCATCTTCCAAATCTTACCATGACTCTTCTAAACATTATTTGAATTCCTCATTATCCAAGTCCTCTTCCTACACTAAGTCTTCAATTTCCTCTTCTTCACGATCTCGTTCTTCTTCTACTTCTCCCAAGAATCTTCCTTCTCTTCAGAAGACATACCATAAAGAGAAACGTCATAGTCCTTATGATGTCTCTTCCACAAAGAGTGACACACCCACCTATGATGACTATGATGACTATGATGATGGACAATGTAGTGATGCCCATGAAACTTCTATTCCTAAGCATCATCCTCATGGTACACTTGTGATTTCTAAGGGGGAGTCATACTGGGTAGACTGTAATGGTGATCCATATGACTCTAAATTTGAAAAATTCTTTGATGATTTTTGCAAACAATACAATATTCCTATTGAGGAAGAGAAGATCTACCACACTGATTTCAAATGTCAAAAGAATCTCTCCTCTAAAAGTTCTCATGCTGAAAATAAAGGTTATGCTCTCAAGCAAGGTCATATTAATGTTGAACCTTTGTCTTGTGATGGTTCCCTTCCATCCTCTACTTCCTCCAATACCCACACACTTCCTAAAGCTTCCAAGTCTTCCAAATCTTTCATAAATCCTTCATCCAAAAAAGTTCCTAATACTTTTCATGTAGTTCCCTATAGTTATCCTCGAGGGCTACCTCTTAAAGAAACTCAAGCTAACCTTCACTTGGCTGAAAATACTTTCAATAATGCTAAACCTAAAGAGCCTAAGCCTTTATGTGCTATAATGCCTACTTCATCTGGTCCTTCACCATCTCTTCCAAATTCTTCCATACAATCCCAACCTACTTCCTTGTCCTTAGAAGTGGCTCCATGTCAAGAGGACTCTAAAAATGATAAAGAAAAGAACATAAAAAAAGATCAAGATCAAGAACCCTCCATGTCATCCAATTCTTTTCATGACATCTCTGATCCACTTCATGGTTCTTTTGATTCTCTATGTTCTTCTGCATTCATTCCACCATCTAAGCAAGATCAAGCTACTACTTACACCGTTGAGCTTATTGACAATCAAAATAACCATACTACACTTGCGCTTTCCAAAGATGATACTTCCATTAAAGTTATTAAAAATGGTGCCATTACTTCCAATGTTAAGCCTATTGAAAATCCAAAGCAAAATGATACGCTTACGCTAGCCAAAGATCCTTTTCAAGATCAAAGTCTTCCATCTTCTTGTTCTACCATTCCATGTTCACTTTCACTTTCTACTCTTCCTAAGTCTTCGCAAGCTTTGAATGATTCTATCAAAGAAGTTTCTCCTATTCAAGATGTTCATGATGCTATTGCAAATCCTAATGCTCACTCTAAAGATGCTAATGTCCTTGGTTGTCATATAGATGTTGATGAACTTATTGATTATCCTTTTGCATCTTCCACGTCCATTCTTGGACCTCCTCCACCAATACTAAGGGCTTCACGTCTTCCTTCCATCTTGGGCCCTTATGTCCCTTCACTTTCCCCTCCTAATTCTCCTAATTCATCATCTATTTTGGGTCCTTACATCCCTCCATCTCCTATCTTCCCTCAAGATCAACATAGATGCATACCCTTGAATCATTTTCATCCATCCACCCATCTAAACCAGTCATATCCTCCTTCTTCTTCCACAAGTCCCAAGTCTTTTGGAAGTAACTTGAATGTTCAATACAAGAACAAGAAGCAATACAAGAATCCATCAAAAAAATATGATCATCATGTCTCCTCTAATCGACATGGGGGCATAAAGTCAAAAGAGATATCTAAGAAGAAAGCTACAAGACAAGTATGGGTTCCAAAATCCATCATTCAAGATATTCTCTCTAAATCATCAAAAAACAATGAAAAACCTAAAGCTATATGGATTCCAAAGTCTCTCTTGAAAGAGTCTTATGTTGAGCAAAAAGTGAAGTTGACATTCAAGCTTCCAAAGGCTTCCACTTCATCTTTTTCCAAAAATATTCTTCCATTCCATGTGCCTGAACCACAACCTCTGCTACACATTTGTCATATTCCTTCATTCACATTTGAGAATTATAACAAGCACACCAATCCTCTCTTTGAGGAGTTAGATAGTAATAATGAACCAGAATATGGTTCGCATTTGGACTAGAATATGGTTTACGTTTCCTCCATTTTTCCAGTCACCCTTCAAGGTGTGTATTGACATTGATCTTACCTTTCTTTCCATCTACCTTTTCACATTCCTTTCATTCATTATCCTTCTACCTTCTATCATTTTTCCTCATTTGCCTATTCTTCCTATCTTCCAACCTCACTCGCTTTACATAAAGCCTTATCCTCCATTTTTCTCCTCCATCTTCCTTTCCCTATCAACATCTTTGAGCATATCATTTTGAATCCTTGGCATATTATGGTTTATCCTTTCAAGGAGCATTATCTACAAAGCTTGCTTTCTTCCAAAAAATTATAAAATTAAAAAAAAATAGAAAAATTCAAAAAGAAAAGAAAAAAATTAAAAAATTAAAAATGTACCATGGTGAAAACTTGGAAATAGGCACCTTGGTAGCAAAAGTAAAGAGAAATAAATTCATCCTATGGTGAAAACCACTCCCTTGTGGCACCTTGGATAAGTACTGTGATGAAAACCTGGCAATCAGGCATCATGCGTAGTTCTTCTACATATTTCATCCATTCCATCTTCTCTCTTTGATCTTGACAAGGTTGAATTATAAATGAACATTTGGCTATCTTGTGAGCTATCTTACGATGATCTTGCTTTCATTCCTTTCATGTTTAGCCTTCATATTCATTTTCCTCCATTCATTCTAGCCTTTTGCTATCTTTTTCCCCCTTGGTCTTGATCTAATCAAAAGAGTAAAATATGATGCTATGAAGTCTCTTGACATGTCTACCCTGTTTGGACTGCATCCCTTCCTTCTTTTGCATTACACTTTTGTGACTTATCCTATGCTGGCCTTTCATTACTTATCCAAATGTGCTTTGCATGATAATTTTTTCCTAGCTTGGGTACTCTTGAGAAGTTTGACCTTGAGGATTTCTTCCCTCCATTTGCCTTCATTCTCCTTTCCTCCATCTTAGTCAC
This sequence comes from Chamaecyparis obtusa, assembly GCA_027943335.1. Taxonomy (NCBI): domain Eukaryota; kingdom Viridiplantae; phylum Streptophyta; class Pinopsida; order Cupressales; family Cupressaceae; genus Chamaecyparis; species Chamaecyparis obtusa. The sequence continues at coordinate 676,287 of BSBK01004012.1, read as the reverse complement.
CAGCTTGCTAATCCCTCTTGTTCCCCACCTTACTAGACATTGGGACTGCACGATGTGATCTTGCTTAAAGAGTTTGATGCCTGTTTCTATCTGGGGGCATCCTTTGTACATATTTTATGATCTTGAAAAAATACCAAAAAAAATTGATATATAATGCTGAAAAAATCCTAAAAAGTATAAAAAGTCCCGAAAAAAATTTAAAAAAATTTAAAAATTCAAAAATTTAAAAAAATAGAAAAAGTGCCTTGGTGAAAACCTGGAAATAGGTGCCTTAGTAGCAAAAATTCAAAAAAATGAAAAAAGAAAAAAATTGCAATAAAAATCTAAGTGGTGACAACCTGGAAATAGGTGCTACTTGAGGCCTTTGCACTCCTATTTGTTAGCATGCGTCCTCGACACTTAGCCTTTCTCCATCATGCCTTGACCTTATTTGACTTGGTCTGGAATTGGTCTTTGTCTTTGTCTAAGGGGCATACCTATTAGCATAGGTCTTTTAGGTGCGTTTGTCTCTTGGGGCATTTCACAACAGGTGTTTTTCAACACCACCACAAACAGTGTTTTTCAACACTACCCTTGCGTCGAGTGTTTCTTAACACTTATCAGATGTCTTTCACAATAGTCTAAGTATGATGCAATATTTCTCATTAGCAAATGTGATAAACAGAGTCTGACTCTATGACCACCATACACGCACTTAAACAATCAACTCGATTGAGATATGTTGACTTTATTTTTTTTTGTGTGTGTTGTCTACGAGGATTTTTTTTTATGAGTGGTCTCTCCCTGAGAAGTTTTCAATGATGCATTGCTAGAAGAATGAGGGCATGAGAACATGTTTTATTTCTTTATCTTCTTGTGGGTATATTTTGTTGATCCTAATTGTTATGAGCATTTCTGCTGGTCTTACTTGACACTATGGATTGGCAAGGTATTATCCTTGACTATTTTGCGAGTGCATGCTTCTAGTTATCCTGACTTTCATGTGTCTTGATACAAGCATAATCTCACCATATCAAACTTAGATAATCTCACTGCACTAGTCATCTTGACCTACATGTCTTTGGTGCCTAGGTGAGATTTCCATAATTCTATTTGATAAAGATCATATTAATATCCACATAGTTATGCTAGTATGCATTGTATGATCTTACGACACTACCAATGATGCTCGATGATGATAATTAGATGTCTATATGCATTGTGACCTTGCAAGTCAACCACTTTCATATTAGCTTGTATTCTTAGGTTCATGTCAGTCTAGTTTTGCATCTTGCATATGGAGAGAGCTCTTCTTTTTATCATCTACAGACTAGTTGGTCAATTGTGCTCATTTTCTAATTCTTCTTGATCATATCTTTCATTTCTGGTCTTTCATGTCACATCATTTTCTATCCATTTTCAGACTTGAAATCAAAATTCGAGTCGTGTTTCAAAGTTTTCCCCTTCTTCTGAGTAGTTGACTGACCTTTTGAGGCATAATTTTATTTTTGGTAGAATTTCTTCCTTCCATGTCTCTCAAATTTTCTAGTCTTCCACTCACTCTATTTCTAGTCTCCTATTTCTATTCTTCTACATCCTCACTGGGGCCTGTTTTATTGCCTAATGGTTATCCTGTTATCATTTATCTTCGATTATGATTTCATTTTGATTTGATCATCTTTATCAATTTGTTGTTCTCCTCTACCTGATTTTGATTTCGATTCTGAGGGGGCAGTATTTATGGGATTCTCATCACCGATTCTTTGATTTTCCTGATTCAGACATCTTTTGAGAGCTTTTGCTAAAATCTGAGATTCTTATCTCTTACTTTGAATGTGATCCCGAATCGACCCCATGTTCAAAGGCCTTTGTTCATGCTTTGTCCGGGTGTGATCCTGAATCGACCTCACATCTGAGTTGTTTTGTGATCCTAGATCGATCTCACATTTCAATTCTTCTTTGACTGCATGTGTTCCCAGATCGATCACACATTAGTCAAAGAGGGGCAAATGTATGCACCCAAAAATGGTCACCTAGACTTTGGGCCCTATTTATTTGATTTATTTATCTTGAATCATTTTTTATCAATAATCAATATTTTCAACATTATCAATTCCTTGATCAAATCTTAATTTCGATCATATATTGAATTTTTATCCTTGGGCTAACCATTTATCCTAAGTTTTTATTTACTTAAAAAGAATATTTCCTCCCCTTTTGATTAAATAAAAAGCCCCACTTTTCCTCTTATCCTAAGTTGCACAAATAAAGTATTATTCTTATTTCACAAAAAGGAAAAAAGTACTTTTTGTCTCACATGAGGCTCAAAAGTCAACACTTCACTCTCATTGGAGGATACTTGTGCACACGGATTGCTCCTCTTTCAGCCTCCATCGTTGCTTAAGCCCTTTTGCCTCTTAATCTCCATGGTCCATTCTTTCTCATTTCCTATAAAAGAAGAGCTCTCTTCTCATTTTAGGACCCATGTTTTGAATACTAATCTTATGCTGCAGGACTTCTTGGAGACTTTTGGAGCTTTTGGAAACCTTATTGTTCTTAGTCTTTCATTCTTGCATTTTAGCTTCCATGGCTTCATTTCATAGCTTAATTTCTTTTATGCAATAGATAGCTTCACATAGCATAATTAGGAAGTTTGTAATCCTTTGTATTTCCTATCAATAGCTTAACTTGTACTTTCCCTTTCATAGTTTAGTTGGCACTTTACTTTCATAGATTATATTTCCTTTCAAGCATTGCATTGTTATCATTTAGCTTAGCTTGCATCTTCATCTTTAATCTAGTTTGCATTGAATTTTCATAGTGATTCTTGGGGATATTGGCACTCTTGCCCTTGTCCTCATTCGAATCTCTCATTGTGTGGTTGACTAGCAAGGTCACAAGCTTGTAGCTCTAGCTGAGAGCAAATACATCATAGTCCCTTGCAACTCCATGCATAGAGAGCTATGGATCGATTTGTGAGGGCTCATTCTTGAGTTTCCTTGCATGTAAGGATCCGTAGAAGTGCACTAATTTTGTGTGTACAGTAGGAAGTTTGAATTATCTAAATCTTACTAGACCTAATATAGCTTTTAATGTTAGTTTAGTTTCAAGATTTCTCTAAACCACATAAAAAAATTCAAATTTAATAAAAGAATATTAGGTTAAATATTAAAGATACTATTAATGTAGGTTTATTTTATGATGAAAATGCTAATTTTTCATTAAAGGGATTTACTGATTTAGATCTAGGTAGAGACCCCAATGATGAGAAATCTACTTGTGGTTATTGTTTCATTTTTGATTCAGGAGCTATTTCTTGGAAAATTAAAAAGGAACATTCTATTTCTCTATGTTCCACCGAAGTTGAATATAAAGGATGTTCTAATGCCTCTAAAGAAACTTTATGGGTTATAAGATTTGGGTCTATCTCAACAAGAGCCTACACTTTTGTATTGTGACAAGCAAAGTACCATTGCCTTGGCAAATAATCTTATCTTTCATGTGAGGAAAAAACATGTTGCACTCCACCATCGCTTTATTAGAGAAAAAGTTGAAGACAAGAAAGTGCCTCTCATCTATTGCATGGGGGAAGATCAAGTTGTATATATTTTGATACAACCACTTTCTAAAGAGAAATTTAAATTTCATTGTTAAAATTTAGGTTTTCTACTCATTGATGTAAAATCCCCAAGTACAGATTAAGGGGGGGTGTTAGAATATTTAATATTTCCTTGTACTTATTTATTTAGTATATTCATATGGAATCCCTATATGTATTTTTTCCTCTAGTCCAAGTGTGAGGACATGTCATTTATTGTATTTCCTTTATTAAGGAAACTATTTTATCCTCTTGAAGAGGATGTTGCCACTTTGTATACACCTATTATGATTGTTGTCATTCATAGATTGGTGAGTTTCTTTGTAACTCCATTCCTTATCTATATTTAAGAGATTCTCTCCTCTATCATTTCTATCTATTTATCTTATTGTAAATGAGCTATTGCCCCCCTCTCTCTCTTTCTTAGGATTTTTCCTCATTCATAATAATTCACAAGGGGTTTTTCTTTTCTCTTTCGCTTTCAAAATATCTTGTCTCCTTTGTTGTCTTTTGGGTGACTTATCCAAGATATTGCATTTTTCATGGTAAAAATTTCTTTATCTTAAAAATCTCTTGGATTTTATTAATTCCTTTCTCTTTGATTTTCCTTTTAATTAGGATGGTAGAGGTGTACCATCTGGATAGTGGAAGGATGTTACCCAGTATGGTGGAAGTCTTTTGTATGTTTGAGTTGTGTCATGGGTACATTACAATGGTATCACAAATATTGATTTTTCCATCTTATTGGGAGAATCATAGGACCTAGTGATGGAATGGGAAATGCCCATATAACAACTTTTTTGAGGGAGTTAACAAGAATCAACAAAAACTCAGTAATACCCTCATAAGAGGATACCAAAAAATGGAGGATATGCTCAATCACTTGATAAATCCAAGTATCAAGGTTTTTTCAAAGAGGTTCAACACAAGGGTGATGATATTGACCTTCCTTTCAAAGATCGAGGAACAAGAAATGCAATCATCCACTTTGGCCGAGTCACTGAATTAATTCAAGAAGGATTGGGTTTATGGTCGATGGAAGATGAAGATATCTCTCAAGGAATACATAGACCTAAGGATGAGGTATCCATCCTCCAAAGGTAGTAGAACCTACAACAAAAATCTTAGATAAGAGATCAACAATGAGGTACTTCACATAATTTTTTGTAAGGAAGATGAATGCATGCTCAAAACTTCACTTTAGTCACATGAGGATATGGAGAAGGAAGAATCAACCATTGTCTCTTCAAATAGAGAACATCCAAAATTTCAAGACAACCACAAGGATGAAGAAGATGCTTATATTAAATTTTCCATGCCAACATTGGTTGATCTATTTTATGGAGATGGGAGCTCTACTAATGATCCTTTGAATGAGAAAGCTATTCATTTGGTTGAGTATGAAGTTTTTCCTTTGATTATTCACATGAGACATGCATGATTTCCATCAATCTTTGTGAGTTACATCTATATGGAGAAAAAAAGTTGGATTTTTATGAGTTGTTCCTTAACTCTAAGTACGTCAATGTTTATATCAGAGTGGAGAAACATAAGCTTGTTGGAGATTTGCAATTGGTGCTCACATTCATGGTGCAATATGAATATTTTAGTGGATATAGTTTCCAACATCCGCAGTTGGTTTGGGATCATGAAGCTTCATAGATGGAAAAAGGTTTGATTCAATAAATTGTTTGAGGGTAAGCAATCTCTGGGAGGTGAGGACTTTAATGTCCCCAATTTAATGTAGATAGAATAAATTAAATTAATTAATTAGCTGGTCCCAAAACATAGATAATATTATAAAAGATCTCTTTAATTATTTAATTTAGTTATAAAATAAAAAGGGTCCAAAATAATAAAATAATAAATAAAGTTATGACAACCCATTGTATCTTTCTAGAAACTTCTTCAAGGCCTTTATAAGGCATTGGTTGAAACCATAGGTAATCATGGTGGAGTTTATTTTTTTGTGTATTTGTAATTCCAGTTGGAATTCAATGTTATTTTCTATTTTGGAGGTGCAAGATCCTCCCTAATCTTGCATTCATAGTTTTAGTGGGAGCCATTCCTCACCCTATTCTACTTGTTGCTCCAAATTTGTGAAGTCTTCAATTAAAGTCAAATTTATAATAATCTAATTTAAATATCTTCATAATATGATAATAAAATTATTCGGTTCTTGGTGATTTAGTCCACCATTGGAGTATGTTCCTTTCTTGGTTCACATTCTATAATATTTAATAAAAGATCTAAAAATAGATAATCATTGTGAACTAGGCCATTTCATCTTCTAGATCGTACAAGTGTAGAACCACATGTGAGGATTGAGTGTGTATAGTGGAAGTGTCCTGAATGATATGGTGGAAGAGTGCAAACCAATACGGTGGAAATATGCTGACTAGTTGAATGTAATTGAGCTACTTGTATGGTGGAAGTGTGTTTTTTGGTATGTTGAAAGTGTGTTTACTAGTATAGTGGAAGTGTGCTACGAGTATGGTGGAAGTGTGTTGAGTGGTATGTTGGAAGCTTGTTGACTGGCATGGTGGAAGTGTTCTATTGGTATGGTGGAAGTGTGTTGATTGGTACTGTATACAGGAAATAGTATCTTCATAGAATTATTATTGACAATAATTGAAATAGAAACTAAATAAACCACAATATAGAAATCTATTTAAGCTAGAAATTGACAATTAAGCATCCTATGGTTCTCTAACTAAGAATGTTAATGCAAAGCTCTCAGCAAGCTTCCATTAATGACAGTCCTAGAATGAGAAAGATAAATGATTAAAGCTAAAGCTAATTGTTCAATTCCAAATTGAAAGCTAAATTAAATCTAGATTTCCTTTCTAATATCAAATTGCAAGAGGTTCAATGCAATTCTCAGATGTGTGGTTATGAATTATGAAGGTTTTGGTCTTCCTTTTATAGATTTTCCCAATGGTAGGGGGTGTAGTGTAGTTAATCATGATTAAGCCTTGGTTGAGTCTTTGGTTCCACCCTTTGAAGATAAAGAAAAGTTTGTGTCCTCAAAGCTTGGGACAAGTAGATAAGATCAATGGTCAAGATTCTCTTTCACTTTGAGTGATTGAGATTGAATTTGGCTTGATCCATGTGAATGCCTTTCCTCAAATCCTATTGGTTGATTGAATTTCCTCCTTTTGTGGTTGTTGATGGAAATTAGGATTTAATAATTGATTTAAATTGATTTGTTTAGCCATGCACCCCTTGAATGGGTTGAAATTAATTTAATCCAAAACTATACAATTAATTGATTTAATTGCACTTTGATTTGATTGTATTTGATTAAAATACTCTCAATTTTGATCTATCTTAAATTAAGACTTGATTTTAATTTTGATTGGCTAATATGCATTGTGATTCAATTGATTTAATTTTGTCTTGAATTTTCTTTGATTTAGTACTCAATTGTCTTTGTCCATTTTTAGGTGATTAAAAATGCCCCTCTTTGAGTTGACGTGCGAAGCAGGTCAATTCAAAGAATACTTTGATTTTGCTGATGATAGGTCCTGATTCATTGATAGTCAATCTTTGATGTTCATTTGATGTCTTTTGATGGTCAATCCTTGATTTTTGATACGAGATTGATGCTGATCTGATGATGTTCCTTCAATTGATGCGATACTATGATCATCATTCCGATGATCAATTACTTCCTAATATGATGCCTTGATTCGATGAAAGATCCTAATGCGATACCTGATTTGATGATTGATTTCTTGATGTGATGCCCCATTCGATTGATTACGAAAAATTTCTTGATAAAAGCTTTTGCTTTGATTTGATGATCAGTCTCCTGATTCTCATGATGTTTTTACTGCCGATATTGATTTATCCGATGGTATGCCCCCTCGAAAATGAAATAAAATTTGATCGTTGGTTGAATCTCGATAATGTTGTTCATTTTACATTGATAAAGTTCAAATTTGTAATGAATTTTATTTTAATTTCTGATTTTGATGTTTAGTTTGTTTGATTTCAAATGTCCTTATTTTGGCTAATCTGATGATATAATCATTTTATTAGGTCAATTTTGATGAAAAGGTCCTCTCTTAGGTCAAAGTTACCTCTTTTTAGGTCAAAAAGCTATATAAAGGGGTCAAAATTCCTTTTTCACTATTCATTTTTACCTTCACTTTTGACTTTTACCCTATCTGAGCTTCTTGACTTTCCATGATGTTTGTCCCCTTTCATGAGCATCGATTCAAGAAATGCTGCCGCTATCAGTGTTTGCTTGGCTCAGGACCTCCGGTGAGTCTGTATACCTCTTCCCTTTTTTTGTTTATGCATTTAAGTTCAAAATTTTCAATTCTTTTCTGGCAAACACCTATGTTTTTCACTTTTTCCTTGAATGAGCACTTTTGCATAATTAATCAGCGCTTTTAACCCTGAAGTTGTGCTTCTGTAACATTAATGAGTGCTTTCACGAAGAGGTTGTGTGCTTTTGCTAGCCAACTTTGTGCCCTTTTATGCTTTTGCAATGTTTATGTGCGCTTTCACATTTATTTGTGCTTTTGCCAGTTTAAATAACGCTTCCTCTATATTAAATAGCGCTTTCACCTTTTTTGCTACTTTTAATCAATTAATGGGTGCTTTTACAAATTTAACCAATGCTTTTGCATTTTTACGCTTTTACACTATGAAACAATGCTTTTTCTCTGTAGAAATTTTCCATTTTGTTCAAGTCCAAATTGCAATATTTTTTGACATCTTTGATCAATCAGTTGATAGGTTAAGTTCCCTATCTTGATATTTTGTAACAAGTTGTGATATGTCAGTTAGGAATCAATTATAGTTGGAATATCATTTTTCAATCTAGATTTAGATGATGGGTGAGGATAAAATTTCCATTCCATTTGAGCAGAAACATGAAATTTGATTGTGGTTGGATAGGTTTATAAATTTTTGATTGACTTAGGATAATCTCAATAATTTTTTATTTCAATTTTGATGTGTTTGAAGTTGCTTTTTGTAGGAGGATCTTGGGTCTTTACGTATCCATGGTTCATATCCTTTGTCATGGGATATGATCACTAATTTGAGTGTTGTTGATCATCGGAATATTATTTGGTGTGGCTTGTCCTTTCTTCTTTATCTTCCTTGATTCTGAGTGAATCAAGGTCTTATTACTGCTATGGTTGAGCATTGGCACTCAGACCATAACACCTTTCATCTTCCCATGGGGGAGATGATGATTACAATAGAGGATGTCTATTGGATTCTATGGTTACCTACCCGAGGAGAGCTTGTTTACTATGATATTGTCTATGATGGCTCAGCATGTCGACAAGTCTTTGGTGATCCTTCCATTGGTGATCAACATATCCAATGGGCTCAGTTCATTTCATTCCATGTTTTACCTATTATTCTAGGTACTTTGATCGGTGGGTTCCTGCTTCCTGATAGGCATGGGCACAGGTTTGTTGTTGGGTGGGGTCCCATTCTGGAGGATTTGATGGTAGATCCTCATTGGTTTGATTGGGGTTCTTTCTTGTTAGCTTAATTATATCATGAGTTACACACTGTTGTATATAGACATTCTACCACTTTGACTGCGGGAGCTATTTTTTTATAGCTTTGGACTTGGGAGCATATCCCAGTGACACATTCTATGATAGCACGAGATCGTCAACTAGGTTGGCCTTTTGCATGGATGTATAATGGTATCATTAGCCAAACCCACATGGGTAAGCTAGATTATTGGTGACGTGTTGTTGATGATATGGATAATGTTACTTGGTGCCATTATCTTGGTTGTGAGGCTTGGCCAGAGGATGATGGTGAGCTTCCTTACATGTTCTGTCCTTGCTGGATGATCAGCTGCTCTACATTTTTTATTGAGAGATTTTGCTTTCGTCGCATTTTCTGTTAGTATGGGCATGTTCAGGATATGCCATAGGGAGTAGCTATGTATGCTTGTGTACAAGCTGAGAGGTCATTGTGGGGCCCTTGTGTAGATTTTGGTACAACTATACAAGAGATATGAGAGATTGGGTATTGTCCTTAGTCTCCTAGATCACAGGTCATGGATGTAGGTATTATTGATGATTATGGTGCCTAGTTACATTGATATCCTTTTCCCAGGTTCATAGATCCTACTGAGAGGATTCCCACCATTGAGGAGCTATCAGATGGGGATGTTGGTGCTAGTGGAGATGATGATGATGGAAATGATGGAGATGATGGTAGAGGTGGTGGTCATGGTAGGATCAGAGGTTGGTGTGGATGATGGGGTCATCACAAAGCTAGAGCAGGTATAGTACATATGCCAGTGTTAGCTGCTGCTCTGATTCCTCCTAGGGGTGGTGATCAGGGGAGAGGTGGATAGAATTTTACATCAAGTGGCTAGGGATCCTATATAGAGGCCTCAAGCTAGATGACAAAGAGCTATTGATGCAGATATAGCATAGATATTACTTGATTAGGCACAGGGTCCTCCTAAATAGGAGGTTGTCCCTCCTATTGTTCTACAGGCTCCTACAGCTCAGGCACATGCTTCTACCTCAATGCCTTCATCTTCTTCGCATCCATCTTCTTCTTTCTTTGTTCCATCTTTGAGTGATCCATCTTCTTCGGTGATGTCATCTTCTTCTGTTCCACTTCCATAGTCTTCTATAGAACAGGGTCATGCCCTAGCCTTAGCATCAGATGTTGCTTCTTTGCAAACTCATATATCATCTATACAATATTAGTTTTCATAGATGAGCTTGATGATGCAGACTTTTATGGTTGCTATGAGTCAACATGGATTACAGGCTAGTTTGAGTCAGCCTCCTAATAGTGCTCCTGATCATGATGGTACCGATGGTACAGGTGACTCTATCAGTTGATTTATCATGAGATATTTTCATTATTTCATTTGTACTATGATGTTATATGATCTCCTTTATATTTCTATGATCGAGACATTGGACCCTTGTTGTATCATTTTTGATCGATTGATGTTGTTTATGTTGATAATTTGATAGCTGATGGACATTGATCTTACGATGATGTTATATGTACTTTGATATCTTGTTCATTTTGTGATAATCATACCATGGACTCTGATACTCTTTTTTTGATAGATTTTACTATATATAATGTCTTTATGTGTTGGATATCTTTTTTAGGTGGTTTTCATGATATGCAACTCTATATGATTCTATATTCTATATGCTTTGTTTTATACTTTTCAGAATGCAATTTTTAATGTATGCATATGCCCTAATGATGGTTGAATGTTTTGTCTTATGTATGACATAGAATAAATGATTGCCATGTTTAGATGGATATGTAAATGTGATGTATCTATGGATGTTATTCACTTGATATGTAAATGTGATGTAATGATGCAATGATCATGAGTTTGTAATGAATAATGATATCCATGGATGGTACTATCATGTATGACACATGCATTTATTGTTGAATGATCTTAATGGATGTAATGAATGATTTCTAACTAATGCAATGCACTTTAATGAATGCACCTTAAATGTGATGAAATCAGTCTAATGATAATGCCTTAACATAATGCGCCTAATAATTCAAATGTTGGACACATATAAATATATGCAAAGTTTAATGAGAATGACTTAACGCAACTTGACTAATGTAAATGAACTATTGAAATGCACTTTGTTTTTTTATTTCCAACACACTTGATCCTATATAATTGTTTTTGATGGATCCTTTGATTTTTTATTTGCGTACAACCCCTTTTTATTTTACTCTTGCAAATTAAGCTAAGAAAGGAAAAACAATATATACAATGCACTTGATGTATGCAGCTAACTATCATTATTCAAAATTTGGAGCTTATAGTCATCATTGAGCATTTTTGGAATCTTGTTTTAGTACAACCATCACTAGTGCAACTATCATGATATGAATAATTTTTCCCACTCTTTATTTTCTTTCCCATCTCTCTTTAGTATGACTATCACTGATTGAAGCCAATCATGGGAGTGCAAATACTGATTTTGTCAGATTCTATGTTGCAAGTGGATGTTGGTATTATGATATTGAAGATCAAAATAGCCAAGGTATCCTTTTGTGTAAACAAGAAGAAAGCTCATTTTTATCCTATGTACCAGTCCTCGATGATTCTTTGATGATCACATCCTTAGACAAATAATACATGATTTAAAACTTTTATTTTAAGATAGTCATTCAGAAATCAAGAAAAATATCATCCTTTCATCATAGCTTGTCTAGTCTAAAACTTTCATCGATTCGCTAGAATGACATGATTTCATCAATTGAGTCAAGACTTAGAAAAATTTCTTGCAATGTTTTTCAAATCCATATTTCAAGTATAGTTCCATCCATTTCATACTTTTAATCCTGATAAAGATAAGGTCATGTAGGATCTTGGATCAAATTTGACATTTAGGTTCAAATTGGATTAGAATGTAGATTTGATTAAGTATCCCTCTTTTCAAATTTGATGAATTGATTCCTTGATTGAGTAAGATTTCTTTGATGAATCCTTTCTCCTTCTTAGTAGATTGCCTCCAGTTTGAGATAATTTCATTTGTGGGACTTAGGACAATTTGTAGATTATGTGACCAAAATCTTGAGGTATTTGCAAATGCAACTATGGGGTTTTATTATGCAATATATACAAATACTAGCAAATGCAATATTTACAAGGTGACCTTCTAGATATGCGTCTGACTTGGACTTTCAATGGCACCTGTTTATCAGGTTCTCACTGATGGAATGAATCTTGCTCTATTTTCCTATTTTTAAAGCTTTTCTCTTTTTTTCTACCAAGGCGCCTATTTGCTAGATTTTCACCAAGCCACTTTTCTCTTTTATGATTATTTTTTTAATTTTTTTTCATATCATCAAGGTGCCTATTTGCTAGGTTTTCACCAAGACAACATCTTTTTGAGGATCATATATGCATGTTTTTTCTTTCTTCATGCTCAATTTTTCACTGTTTTTGATCTTTTCTTTTTTTTTTTTCAAATGTTTTTGGTATTTTCAAGATCTCTTTTGACTATGTACAATAAATATGATGCTTTCCATCTAATTTCTGATACTTTTTATACTCTTTCATCTACCTCATGTATAGAACCTCTTTATATGTATGTGATTGATAGGTTCTTCTCCATCACAATCTTCTAATTTGTAGGTGCCGGTCCCAAAATTTTCAACAATGATATATGGTCCTAACCAGTTTGCTTCCCATTTTCCTTTCTTTTCTCTTTCCGCTTGATTCTTGGGATTCTCTTGCAAAACTAGGTCACCTATTTGAAATGTTCTTGACTTGATGTGTTTATTATAAGTCCTTGACATTTTATTTTGGTATACCTTCAAATGATCAAAGGTTTGCTTCTATTTCTCATCTAGGAATTCTAGTTCTTGCAACCTAGCAACCCTATAGTCTTCCTCATTTATCAAACAATGAAGAGATACCCTCAAAGATGGAAATTCTACCTCCAAAGGTAAAACTGCTTCTATTCCAAAGACTAAGGAAGAAGGTGTAGCTCTTGTTGGTGTTCTTATGCTTGTTCTATAATCCCACAAGGTTGGGTTTATTTTGATGTGCCAATCTATACCTGAATTGTCCACCATTCTCTTTAATATTTTCAAGATGTTTTTATTTTTCACCTCGGCTTGTCCATTTCCTTGGGGGTAATAGATTGAAGAAGAATAATGAATCATGTGAAAATTTGTGCATAATTCCTTTAGGTCTTTATTTTTGAAATGCTTTTCATTATCTATTATGATAGCATGAGGTATGCTGGTAAGAGTTTGAAGTTGGGGGATAATTCCACAGAAGTCTTGTAGAAATGAGAGATGTCACTTCAAACGGGCACCCGTTTTTAAAAAATAGGTGCATGTTTTAAGTTTGGGCACCCAATCCTAAATTCAAAAAATGGAAGCCAGTTTCTAATTTTATTTTTTTTAAGAATTAAAAATGCATTTTAACACTTTCATTTTTTTTAAAAAAAAATGGGTGCCCATTTTTTGAATTCAAAAAATGGGTGCCCGTTTCTTAAGACATGAGCGGGAAGCACACATCTGCCTTGAATTTGGTTCCAAAGTTGGTTTGGTTTAGGCTTGGTAGAACCAAGCCTATGCCTTGACCTCCAAAAATTTGGTTAAGGCACTAGAATGCCAGATTTCTGCCTTGCCATAATTTTTTGAGGGCCTTCCCAATCGTATCATTTTACGAAAAAAAACCCATTAGAGTTCTCACTGTCCTGATTTCAAAAATGTAAATTTCATAGTGATGTGATTATATTTACTATTTTTTCATTATTTATTAGTTAAAAGTGGTACCTAAACATAAAATAGTGAGGTTCACTAAAACATTAATAACTTTTTTGTTTTTAGGTTTTTTTGGAAAATAAATTATATGAGAGCAATCTAGATACAATTCTTTTGAAGATTAAAAAAAAAAGAATTTTGAAAAAATATAAAATTCTCATCAAATTATGGTGTCTGTACACCAGAGGTTTTGAAAACGTAATTTATATTCAATTAAAAATTAATAAAATAAGTATATTCAATAAAAAAATAAGGAAAAATATGCTGACCAATATTTGGTGTCTTAGGTATATCTCCCCAGAAGGATTTGGAAAAATTCATTTATTTAATTCAAAATATGGTGTTCGTAGACGGTTATGGTATGGTCTTGAAACAAGCATTTTGAAAACATGGTTTTTAAACATTCCTGCTAAAAAATAATTTATACCATTTGGGTATTTAAATAAATTACATATTTGAAAAGTAGACTTTGAGAACTACATTTTCTATTACAAAATTTTTTTGAGATTCAATCTCTAAGTGTCTCAAATTTAGAAATCAATTAACAGGAAATTTGAAAAAAAGGGAAAACACTTCCACTTTTTGCCCAAAAGTGGGACTCAACTTCTCACAACCACCCATGCCATATCTACAAATAATATGATTAAGGATAAACAAAAATATTTGCTTTCCTGTTGCAGTTGATAAGGGTACAGCTTCCACCCACTTGGTAAAGTACTCAATTGTCATGATGATGAATTTATGACCATTCAAGGATGGTGAATAAATCATGCCTATTAGGTCTAGACCCCATTGATAGAATGACCAAGGTGTTGTCATCAGATGAAGTTCTTGTGCCGGCACATGTATCAAGTTTCCATGGAATTGACATTTTATACAAGTTTTTGCAAAGTTACAAGCATCTTTCTCCATCATAGGCCAAAAATATCCTATCCTAAGAAGTTTCTTAGCTAGGGTTAATCCATTCAAATGTGATCCACAAATTCCTTCATGGATTTCTCATCAGGCTACATTTGATTCCTCTTCTTCTAAACATCTAAGGAGCATTCCATCTAGACTTTTGCGATACAATGCTTCAAAGATTATGGTGTATCAGATGGCTTGACGAATGAAACTTTTCTTTTGATTCCTGGTTTGGTCTATGGGAAGGATTTGATCTTTCAAGTAAGTGTAAATACGTCCATACCAAGGTGATTCATTTGTAGTTAAAAATAAAATGGTATAAGGGTGGGTAGGGTCAAATGTGGGTTGATCCACTTCTTCTACCAGGAATTCATATCTAGCACTTTGATCAGGCATCTGTAGAAGTGAAGCCAAAGTTGCCATAACATTCGCTGCTTTGTTCTTTTCCCTTGGCTCTTGCTCAAATGTAATAAGTATGAAATACTTCTTAAGACTTTCCACCATATTTTTTTAGGGTACCATTTTGTCATCTTTTGTCTATATTCTTCATTGAATTGATTAATGACTAATTGTGAATCTCCATAAACTTTAGTTCTGTCACTTTCCACTCTAATGACAACTTGATTCCAATAACCAAGGCTTCATATTCTGCTTTATTATTTGTGCATGGAAATAATTTTTTTTAGGATTTAGGGATAGTAGAGCCTTGAGGAGTGATTAGAAGTATGCCTACTCCTGATCCATGGTGAGTGTACGAACCATCAAAATATAATTGCCATGTTTTTGCCTCAACATTCACAATCTCTAAATCTAGGAATTCCACTTGGATGGGATGATCATCTTGAATTGGTGCTTTTGCTAATTGTTCAGCAATGACTTGCCCTTTGATTGATTTTCTATCAACATATTCTATGTCAAACTCACTTAGCACCATCACCCACTTTGCTAGCCTTCCATTCAATGCTGTTTTACTAAGTAGATACTTCAAAGGGTCAATTTTGGCAATGAGCCTGATCTTGTGGGCTAACATATTATGGCATAATTTTTGGGAAGCAAAAACTACGGCCAAGCATGCCCTTTCCATGAATGTATAATTCAGCTCATATTTGACCAAGGTTCTACTTATGTAGTAAATTGCCTTTTCTTTTCATGTTTCATCCTCTTGTGCTAAAAGTGCCCCCAATGAATTCTTCATTGCTGAAATGTATAGGATCAAGGGCTTACCTCTGATAGGTGGCATCAATATTGGTGGGTTCATGAGATATTTCTTCAATAGATTAAAGGCTTCTTCACACTTTTCATCCCATTTGAAAATTGTATCCTTATGCAAAAGTTGGGTGACATTATGACATTTTTCAGCTAATTGGGAGATAAATCTCCTAATGGATTGGATCCTTCCTTGTAAAGATCTCATCTGACTAATGTTTTTAGGTGCTTCCATTTCCATTATAGCCTTTACTTTAGCGGGATCCACTTCTATTCCCTTTGCAAATACAATGTAGCCTAATAGCTTGCTGGATTGGACTCCAAAGGCACATTTCTTTGGATTAAGTCTCACTTTGAATTCTTCCTACCTTTCAAATTTTTTTTCCAAAATTGGTAGGTGCTATTTTATTGAGTGGGATTTGGCTAATATGTCATCCACATAGTCCTCCATGAACTTATGCATCATATCATGAAATATTGTGGTCATTTCTCATTGATAGGTCGCTCTGGCATTCTTCAAACCAAAAGGCATGACATTCCAGCAAAAAGCACCCCATGCACATGTGTAAAAGTTGTTGTATCTTGGTCTTCTAGTGCTATCTTTATTTTATTATATCTGTTGAATCCATCCATGAGTGAAAACATAGAGTGTCCTACTGTTAGTTCCACAATGGCGTCTATACTTGGAAGTGGGAAGTTGTCCTTAGGACATGCCATGTTTAAGTATCTAAAATCCATGCAAATTCTGATGGATTTATCTACTTTTGATACTGGCACTATATTTGAGATCCATTGTGCATAATCAATGGCCCTTATAAATCCCACCTTCAATAATTTTTCTAACTCTACTTTGACAAGTAGTGCTATATGTGGATGCATCTTCCTTAACTTTTGCTTAACAGGTTTGGCTCCTTCCTTGATATTTAGATGATGCATTATCATATTTGGGTCTAAACCCAGCATATCATCATAAGACCATGAAAAGTTAACTTGTTTTTCCTTAAAGAACTTGATGAATTCTATTCTTTCTTCACTAGATAGGGATGCCACTAGGTGGATGATCTTTGGCTCTATTTCTGATCCAATGTTTAGCTTTTATGTTGGCTCAATTAAGATCGGAGATCTTTCTTCATAATGTTCTAGTAGAACATCCAAACTCCCTTCCTTAGGTGCCTCAGTTGGGTTTTCACCTTTGGAAACATACTTTATTTATTTATTTCTTTCTTTTGGATCTAATGTTGCCAAAACGTGGTTTTCAACACTCGATTCTTTTCCTTTTCCTTTTCTATTTTTTTTTCATTTTTTCTCAAATTGAAAGTTTGGATGCTCCCCTTCATCATTTCTTCTTGATATTCTCTAATAGAAGAAGGTTCAACCGTGTTGAGGTATTGGGACACCGTGTTGTCATTCAAGAAGATTGGAAGGGTAGTTGGCTCAATGCCATTCCATTCGATTAAGTCTGGGTATATGAGAGTTAGTGGGTCAATACTTGGGTTTGATTCAATGGGGTTTAAGGCCACTACTTCATTGGATGGCTCATACATTGTATCATGCAAGTCTATGACATGGGCTTCCTCTAAATGTTCTAAAGAAGAAGGATCAAAGTCCTCCTCACTAGACTCCTCTAGGGTTTCCATTGGATAAAACTCGTATGGATTAAACCTAACATTTGATTCTTCCATAGTAGGTCTCCATGAAGGAACATATGGTTCACCTACCCATTGATTTATCTCTATTCCTATGCTTGTCACATCATTTAGAACCACTTGACTTGAACTAGATGCTTGACTTGAATTTGATTTTTCTATTGGTCCTTTATCTTTGGTAGAAGCATAGGTATGAATAATGTCAATACCCTTATCATGGCATGATTCATCTGATAGGGTATCCCATTCCCATTCATTAGAATCCTCATCACTATGAGATTCTAATTGTAATATTTGAGCATGAAGTTTGGGATAATTCTTTTGGGTGTATCCTTCTTCAAGATACCCTAACCCTAATTTTTCCTTGGAATCTCGCCATGTTGATTATATGGGTTCAATGAGCCCTTCATTCTTTGTGCCCAAAGGTCCTTGGCCTTTTTACCCCATCTTTTGCATGATTGAAAACCCTTTCCCATATTGATGTGTGGGAATGATTATATTTTGAATATTTTTAACATGTGCACTTGATTCTTCATCCTTATATAACCAATTTAGGATTTCATTGACTTCTTCATCCATAATGGATGATGTACTTGCTCTCAAAAAATTATCATTATATTTGTGGGGTAGATTTGAGGTTCTTCCAAAGGATTTGGGTGATAAAGCTAGGTCCATCATAGATAAGGAGTATTCACCTACACCTTTTTGCTTGATCTTACATTGCTTATCAAAATTCTTCATCATTTGGTCCATTTTTTGATAATGGGCCTCTTTAGCATACACTTGTATAGCTTTGGTATGTTCTTCTTTTGATTCTTCAATAATGTTATCCTTATTAACCTTCTCTTTTCCTTTAGTTGATGTAGTTAGGTTAATGAGTTTTGGTGTATCTTCAATAACAATCTCTTCTTCCATCTTTTCTTTTCATTTCAACAAGGGGATGTCCTTAGAACTTTGACCTTGCTCCATTAGATTAGGTATAGACCCTTCTACATTGTATGTAACTAAGGAGTCATTGATTGGTTTGACGTTGTTATAATATTGGAAGGGGTTTAAGTCCCCACTTACCATTATCTCTTGCCCTAGATATGGAAATTTTAGGCATTGATGATAAGTAGAAGGAACGGCTTGCATTTCATGGATCCATGGCCTTCCTAGCAAGATATTGTAAGTCAAATTTAAGTCCAACACTTGGCATATGGTCTCTTTTTGCATGGGACCAGCTCTTATGGGTATCACTATGACTCCTTTTGAAGCTCTTTCTTCATCATCGTAGGCTTTTATGGTTATCTTTTTCTTAGGGTCGATAGCCTCCTCAGAAAATCCTAGGGCTTTCACTAAGCTAAGGGTACAAATGTTTAGGTCACCTCCTCCATCTATAAGGACTCTTTTCACCCTATGCTTATGAATCAAGACTTATATGTGTAAAGGTAGATTTTGTTGATGATTAAGGGACATGTCATCCTGCTTGGAAAATGATAGGCAATGGGGTGCAAATAGGTGTCCTACCATATTTTGGAATTTTTCTACGTCCAAATTTAGAGGCACATTAGTTTCCAACAAGGCCTTCTCCAAGATATCTTTATGAGTTGGTGATAGTTTGAGCAACTCAAGAATAGAGATTTGTGTGGGAATTCTTTGTAATTGATCAACCAAGTTGTATTGTTTTGATGATGAGGTTGAAGCTTGGTTTGATAAAACAATTTTTGGAGCATTGGTAGGTATGATAATTTTTTATGCTTTCCCCCTAGTGACAATATTTGATTATGCTTCTCTTGATTTATCCTTCACTATGATAACATTTATGGTTTGATCATCTTCTCTTAGAGTATTTATTGTGTTATCATAAGTATGAGCAAAGTTCACTTTCTCATTGCCTTTTCTTTTAACTTTGATTAGCATTAGATGACTCACCCTTTCCATGATTCAAAAAGGGATTCTTGAAGACCGTATGGTTGTCATTATTTCGAGGTCCTTCAATTTTGATGGTTCCATTTTCAATTAAATCTTGGACCAAGTGTTTTAACCTCATGCATTCGTTGGTTGGATGACCTCTATTTCGATGATATTCACATTGATGAGCATCGTTCCACCAATGAAGTTTAACCTGAGGTTCATAATCTCTCACATCGGGTAATGTGCTGATTTTGTTAGCAACCAAGGTCCTTAATGCATTCTCCAAAGGTTCACCTAGGTAGGTGAATTTTGTTTTTTTATACATGGAATGAGAGGATTTTGACTTATTCCCATTGGTATTATTGTTGTAATTGTTATTAGAATTATTAGAATTAAATGGAGCTTTGTTTGATTGATTAACATTATTTGAAGAATTAGCTCCATACGGCAAGGTAAAAGGGGTTGCCTTTAAGTTGTGGGCCTCCAAAACTCCATCATTCACAAGGTTTTTGTTATTCTTTATCCATGACTTAGACTTATCATTGTGATTGTTGGACCTTTATTATTGACATATTTAGGTACATAATTATTTTGTTATTGTTGTTGTTGGATTTGTTATCTTTAAATAATTTCATTTCACCTCTCTTGACCAATATATCCTCAATCTTGATCCCATTTTCGATGATTTTTTCAAATGTTGGGGGACATTGAAGTTGTAATCTATAATTCATTTCCGTGGTCAAATTGTTGGTGAAGATTTCCATCTTCTCTTTCTCGGGGATACTATGTGGATACCTTGCGAAAATGGTCCTTCACCTTTGTAGGAATCCTAAGAAGGATTCTCCATCTTTCTTTTTGGTATCACACAACTTGAGCATTGTGATTTCATGCTCAATGTTATAAGAATAATGGGTTACGAACTTGGAGGCTAGTTCCTCAAAGGTCTTTATTTCTTGGGGTAGTTTTGAAAACCACTCCATGACGGGACATCCTAAGCTTCTAGGGAAGAGTCTCATTAGATATGTATCATTGTGCATGAACTCAATTCTTAGGGCACAAAACTCTCTTAAATGATCATGTGGGTCTGTTTTGCCCATATATTTATCATACTTAGGAAAAATGGTATTGAAAGGAAAAGCTACCATAACCAAGCTTTTGTCAAAAGGGAAATGAAACAAAGCTTCAATGGAAAAGGCCTTTGGTTCCGGTGCCTTCTTCATGGTATCAATTTGTTCTTGGAAGGCCTTTATTTTCCTAGTCATAGTAGTCATGGGGTTATCTTGCTCTTGGTGTTTCTTAAGTTGTTCAATATCAAAGTCATGGGGAAGCTTTACTCCCGCTTGGGCTAGGCTTAGGAAAAAATTCTCCCTATCCTTATCTATTAATTTCTCCATGACTTCTAGGAATTCTAGATCTTGGGCAGCTTTCTCAACTTTTTCTTCAAGTGTTTCTTTAGGATTATGATTGGCATTGTTGGTCTTATGATTGTTTCCAGCTTGTTGGTAATTATGATATGCAAAATTTCTATCCATCTCTCCAAGTCTTTGTTGAAATAAATTTGGAAAATTTTCTTCTTGATTAGGACCTTTGAACAGACTTTGGTACTCAACCTCTTGCCCTTCATTTACAACAAGAGTACTATCTCCTTGTAAAGATACTCTATATGTGTGGGATCGTGTGGAAACCAACATCCAACAAGGGTTTGATTTGGAGTGATCTTTGATTTGAAAATTGTTGATTTTAAATTGAGGAGATTAAAAATGTAAGATGAAAATTTCAATGGATATATCTCTCACTTGTTTATGTATTTCAAACACAACAATCACGCATTCACTTGTCTCTTTTTACCCACTTAACACAAAATGTTTGATTTGTAATGTTGTCACGGGTTTTGCACAAAAAGACACTTCAAACACCTACCTATCACAAGATTTGGTTCGTAAACATGGCTTTAAAAAGGTGGTCTTGCTATTTTATCAAGGATTTAATATAGATTCCATTCAAAATGGACTTTAAACTTTCATCCCCCAAGTATGTTAAGGGGCTTCCCACCACCGGCATGTCAGAGTTTTGCGCAATTTGTGAGGACTACTCGAGGAAGTTCTAAAATTTAAAATCCTTTTGTCACACACCCCATTAAGGATGTATGCATTTCTTTTTATAGTGGGTTGGATTCCCGTAGCAAAAGCAAGCGTATCCCACTTTGGACTATCCCTCTCACTGGCCTCGTTAAGGAAAATTCTTGGGAGGCAAGCCCACTAATGTTCTAGCATGTTCATGTAAAGCAAGGAAATGGAGTTAAGGGAAAGTTTTTGGGAATTTTGTTCACCAAAAGGTGAAGAGCATATCCCTAAATTTTCCTTAATTTCCCAAACACAATAAACAATGTTCAATTTATTTCACCCACTAACTATAGGGATTTGAGTATTTATACTCTCTTCCACAAACAAGGGGCTTTGATATTATGTGCTTGATTCCTCAACCTTTCTTCTTAATCAAAAAGTTCAACACCTTTGGCATTTTGATTCACTAGAAAAATTGAAGAGCATAGGCCTGAATGCTAAACTTTCCAAACAAAGATAGGTTGTTTTGTAATTACTAGATTTTGAAATGCTCCAATGCCACAATTTAGGGGAAAAAAAAAATTCACTAGTTTGAGGCTTACCTTTCCTTGTAGCTAGCATAAGCTAGGGGCATTTTTAAGTGATTTTTATCATTTTTAACATTACCTTGGCAATGGCTCCTTTCCAATGTGCTTTCCTCCAACAAGTTAGTCAACACAAACAATAACAATGAAGGAAACCAAAACAAATTTAAAGAAGCAAAGTTATGTATTGATTCTTAAAGCCTTATTTACAAATTTTGATAAAAACTTGAACTAAGAAGAGAAAATCCAATTAATTGATACAAACTTAGTCTTGTAAGCTTCTAAAACTTTGAGATAGTTCTCATATACCTGATTTTCTTCTTCTTGTGACTCCTCAAGAACTGATTTGATGTGAGCAAAATTTTCCTTCTTGATTTTCCTAGTCAAAGCCTTCCCTTCTTGGTTGAATTTTCTCTTTGGCTTTTTGACTTTTTGGTGATTAGACATCTTGCAGGTTTACACAAATCATTTTTCCACAATCAAATAATGAAAATAATCAATTTATGCAAAAGCACTCTTGTAATGCTTGAAAGCGCTATTCTACTGCTTAAAAACATTGTTAATCAAATTAAAAGCATTGCTTTAAGTCTGTCAGAAAATTTAAAAGTGCACAAATAACTAGCAAAAGTGCTACAAAATTGCTTAAAGGTGATAAAAATGCGGTAAAAGCATTATGTAAAATATCAAAAGTGCTCAATAGTCATGGGAAATGCATTGTTCGTCTATGCAAAAGTGTCAAAAGAATGATAGATAAAAAACAAAAAGTGTGAAAGCACTGTGGATCGGTGCAAAGCCACACAACTTTATCATAGAAGTGCTGAAACAATGCTTGAAAGCATCATTTAATCATGTAAAAGCGTTGTTTAACTTGTCAAAAGCATTGTTTCCCAAAAAAGTTGAGAGTTAAACACATGAAAATTTGATAAAAATGATATAATTCCAAGCGTTTAGCAAAGTGAAGCATTTTGCCCCATAGTGGGCACCATTTTGTATACAAGAAATAGTATCTTCATAGAATTAGTATTGACAATAATTGAAATAGAAACTAAATAAACCACAATATAGCAATCTATTTAAGCTAGAAATTGACAATTAAGAATCCTATGGTTGTCTAACTAAGAATGTTAATGCAAAGCTCTCAACAAGCCTCCATTAATGACAGTCCTAGAATGAGAAAGATAAATAATTAAAGCTAAAGCTAATTGTTCAATTCCAAATTGAAAGCTAAATTAAATCTAGATTGCCTTTCTAAGCTCAAATTGCAAGAGGTTCAATGCAATTCTCAGATGTGTGGTTATGAATTATGAAGGTTTTGGTCTTCCTTTTATAGGTTTTCCCAATGGTAGGGGGTGTTGTGTAGTTAATCATGATTAAGCCTTGTTTGAGTCTTTGGTTCCACTCTTTGAAGACAATGCAAAGTTTGTGTCCTCAAAGCTTGGGACAAGTAGACAAAATCAATGGTCAAGATTCTCTTTCACTTTGAGTGATTGAGATTGAATTTGGCTTGATCCATGTGAATGTCTTTCCTCAAATCCTATTGGCTGATTGAATTTCCTCCTTTTGTGGTTGTTGAGGGAAATTATGATTTAATAATTGATTTAAATTGATTTGTTTAGCCATGTACCCCTTGAATGGGTTGAATTTGATTTAATCCAAAACTATACAATTAATTGATTTAATTGCACTTTGATTTGATTGTACTTGATTAAAATACTCTCAATTTTGATTTATCTTAAATTAAGACTTGATTTTAATTTTAATTGGCTAATATGCATTGTGATTCAATTGATTCAATTTTGTCCTAAATTTTCTTTGATTTAGTACTCAATTGTCTTTGTCCATTTTTAGGTGATTATAGGTACAGTGGATGGTTTTTTATTAGTATAGTGGATTTGTACCATTTAGTATGGTGGAAGAGTTTTGACTGATAAATTGGAAATATTTTGTATGATTTCTTGTTGTGTCTTTGGTACATTACAAAAATATTTTTAAAATGAGGTGAATTGGAATCCAATTAGTAATATACCATACTCTATCGTTTTATTTTTTCTTACTTAACAAAATTGAATATTTAGTATATGGAAGATTTATTTTTGATAGCATCTTTTACTAAAATTTTAAAGTCTTTTTAAAGTGAAGTTGGAAATTTTTTAATCTGCCTCAACTTAACACCTTTATAATTTACCATAAAAAATACACTTATAGATAAGGTTATCTTCTTGAGTAAAATATTTCTTTGTGTTGGGTAGAATTTCTATCTTAATTTAGAATTCTTCCTAATGTTACTTTGATCTCTATGATAATTAAAGAATTGGTAACATTCCCATTTTAATTGGAAGTAACTTCTAATATTACAAGAATTAACCTATTTTTCAGATAATATTCAAAAACAAAATTCTCAATTTTAAAAATATTGTACTAGAATTTTTAACTTGATTTATCCAACATCGAGTTGAATGCCATAATTTAAGTAGATTTGAATAAAATTTATTTGCTTTGATGAATTAAATTAGAATTTTTAAACTAAAATGTATATTTTTAACAATATTTCTTATAAGATTTATTTGACATAAATTTGATCCCATGTAAATATATTGCTAGCAATGAGATTAATTAAAATTAGAAAAGGAAAATGAAAATTAAAAAAGATAAATATAAAAAGTTATAGAGGATTTTTTTATCTATTTAATAAACTAATTTTAAATAAAATAATATTAGGAAATAAACATGAATTTATAAATAAAAATATTTTAGAATTGAGAAGAGTGGTAAAAAGGAAAACATTAAAGATGATCTAATTAATCAGTGTTAGAATTTTAGTGGTAGGCTTCTAATGTTTAACATGAAATTAAATAATGAAACTAAGGCATTAATTTAAAAATAGTGGCATGATAATAAAATGGCATCATTTAACACAAGTTTTGAATCATTTTGTAAGTGAAAATTATGACTTTTGTTGATGTCTAGAAATGTGTAAGAGAACATTATTGAGTAATCTTTTGGATTAAACTATGTATTTTCTAAACCACTTTTTCTTCTTCTTATGATGGATCAGTGGATGTGATCCAAAATGTCAATTGAAAAAATACATAATTTAAAAAAAAAAGATTACTCAATAATATTCATGAAATGTGGAAAACTAGTACCAACTAATAAACTAATAAGAAAGGAATATGGAAATATTATAAAAATGATACTTAAGATACTTAATAATAATAATGTAAGTACTTTAATTATACTAATTAGCATATATAAATGAAAATTTAAAAATATAAAATTGAAGGGTGCAAAAGAAATTAAGAGTGTCTATTAATATCTTAGAAATATAACATCAATACTATTAATTTATTAAGTAAATCCTCCAAAACTATCACACATATTTTGATACAAAATTAAAACATGTACTTTTTATAATCATAATTTAAATAAACAATTTAAATAACCGTCATATAATAGTCAAAAGGTCTTGTAAGATTATTTTTTACAAAAATATATATTTGACCATAAGATGTTATAAAATTAATTTCAATAATAATATATTGTTTTTAATGGTATTCTAATTGCCACCGAACTCATGAGATCGTATAAGATTCTTCCCCATAAAATATATCAACTATCATGATATTATACTAGTCAATAAAAATGATTGACATCTAATAAGAATAGATACAATGAAAATATATATTAATTATCATGGCGTAATAAGTGGTGAAAATTTTTACAATTGTTTTGGAAGAGTTCGACTTCAATTTCCGACCTGCTACATGCTCAAAGATGCTTTGATATATTCCGGTAAAAAATCGTCGATTCCGCAGCACGCTAGTTTGTCGTCTTCTACGGTCAAAAGTCAATGATTCCTATGCAAATATGCTGACCCTACGATGTTTTGTCTATTAGCAACCTTTCTATGAAATATATGATAGAATACTTGAACGACATGTCTAACCTAATTCATGTGTATGCCTAGATTCTAGTTGGCGAAATGATTCATGAGGCCAATTCATTTAAAAAATGAAAGCATTGAATACAAGATCATGCCATTGATGCATTCCTAAAGATTTACTTGCAACTAGTTTAATATAAGATTATAGTCGTACAATAATATAGTCAAATAATTCATGGTGTCTATGATATATTAATCATTTATTGGTCACCAAAAGCTTTCATTGTCTATGGTATTCCTCTCCTCTATGTCATCTCTAACTGTTGAATCTCCCTCTCCCTGTATTTTCCTCTTATTTATGCATTTACCTCATATGCCAATTCAATCTCCCCCTTACATTTCATATGTCACAATGTAATGCATTTGAAATGCATGTCAAATGCAGAAGTGTTTTAAATAAATATTTTTTAATTGTTTATATAAATATGGGTCTAATTAAAATCATTTAATGTAATAAAATTTTAAATCTTTGAAAATAAATAAATATATTATTTTATACTTAGAGTTAATAAAAATTATAGTAAAAAAGGGCCATGTCATCTACACTTAAGTTTGTATTATTCTTATGTATTCAATGATACGGAAAAAAAAAATTGTTCAATTTTTTACTAGTGCTTAGTATCAAATTCATACCTAATTTTTTACCCCTTGAAATTATTTGTTGCTTCAATCTAATGCTTATCATTCTTCTACTGGCATAATCTTGTTTCATTTTGATGTAATAATTATTTAGCTATAAGATAATAAGAGAAGGATTTGATTCTGAAATGCAATTAAATTTTTATTTTGAAACCTTTTAATTATGACAAGCACATACATTAACTTGAACCAATTATTTATTATTTCTAGTAATTGCATGTGCATTTCATCACTACCTTCAATTTCATAAAGCTAGACTTACTCTTGTAAACAATGTTCTCTTCTTGACGAATATGTTGAATTTTTGCAAAAATCATAGTAATAATATTAAAATGTTAGTCCATGTTAATACATACATTATCAAAATTGAATTCAAATATTCTTCTTAATATCCATCCTTGACTAATGTAACACCTCACTGAGGAACCCTCAAAACATAGAGTCAAATAATCACTTAGCTTTTTTTTTTTTTAATGTAATGATCTGAATCATACATACAAGTGCATCAATCAACCATGATACATAATCAAAGGTAAAACATAGAAGAAGCAGATATAACTTTAGTGGAAAGTATTTTGTATCCACAATTTCAAAATTGGTGAATAAGTGGGACAAAATGGGGTGGTCGGATCGCTTTGAATTTATAATTTTTTGGTCAATTGCAATTTAATTTACCATCATATTTATTAATTAATTTAATCTATATTTTTCAAATGATTTATTTAATATTTTTCCTACAATTTCAGAAGTGTCTTAATTGACAACCATATTCACCAATATGTGGTCAAAATTTAAGGTTAGGGAACATGTTAAGTATATAGATTTGACATGTGTCTCTATTCAAAAGATTTTTATTAGAACTTTGTGTCCTTTAAAACTTTAGCTCGAAATAGATTTGACACATGTCTCTATTTTGGAGACTTTTTGTGGAACTTTGTGTCCTTTAAAACTTTGGCCTGAAATAGAATTTGTGCCATTGATCTGGGTTCATCCGATAGTTACAAAAAATAAAATTAGTATATGTTTTTTGATACAAAAATTAATTCACGACACCTTAATTAACCCGCAAGGGGTGCTGCCCCTTGACCCCATCTGGGGGGTGTTGCCCCCAAACCCCCATTGAATAATTTGGGGGGCAATTGCACTGATAAAAGTTGGGAAAATTTAACCTTCAAGTTTGATACTTTATTAGTCTCCATATAACAACAATGGTGACATGATGGTTTCTAGGTATGTGTGCCTATGGCTGCAATTTTCTTCTATAATGAAAGATTCACCAGCAGTTTATAGAATTTTTATATGATTGAAAAACTCACCAATACAAATTAATATTTTTCCTTTCAAATTAAATTTTTTAATCAAATTTTTTAATTTTTCCCCCTAAAATAATGTAGGATTTGTGTGGATTTTACACCTTTACACAAGAGGGGGTTTCTTAAAGTTATCCCTAAGAAGTAATCCACAATATTCACATGGTTTTGCACAAGTAGAAGACTAAAACATCTTTCCAAGGGTTCCAAGACACCCAAACACATAGTAAGAATGGATGAACACATTCAATCTACCTTGTAGTAGTCTAGACCAAGTCCATGAGCCACACAAAATGAGACTAGACTGACATCTAGGGTCGCTAATTGAGGATGCAACTCATCCTCCATGCAAAAGAACACAAAGTTCATTTTAAGCCCAAATTGAAAAATGAATGCAATAACATAATATCCAAAA
Organism: Chamaecyparis obtusa; assembly: GCA_027943335.1. NCBI lineage: Eukaryota > Viridiplantae > Streptophyta > Pinopsida > Cupressales > Cupressaceae > Chamaecyparis > Chamaecyparis obtusa. The sequence continues at coordinate 647,821 of BSBK01004012.1, read as the reverse complement.
TGAAAAATAGGAAGTGAATACATGAACAAGATTTTTTAAACATGAGGAAACCAACCATGAAATTGGTTTTTCCATAGACCTAAGGGAATAGCTCTGTAGATCTCTATAGTTTTGTTGACTATTAGTGTCTTACACTTAGTCATTTTCTAGGAAATATTGGTTGGTCATCACTACGACCGAGTCATCATGTATAGGCCGAGTCATGTAATGTATATTTACTGAGCAGTAGTCACTGTTGAGTAAATCAATGGTCACTATGTATTTCTGTATTAGACAAGTTAGTTTTTTCCAAGCTATGTAAAGTAATGTATACTGAGCAACAATGATATCAGTGAATGTTGAGTACAGTGAATGCCGAGTACTAGAGACATCAATTGCTGAGTTAGCCAGAATTGACATATGAGTTTGTTATGGCACAATCATCAAGGTAAAACATTTTGGCCGACATTCATGTTTTGTATTTTGTTTGTTGAGGAAATCACAGAGGTGATTACGCTCCTATTTTACAATCATTGATCCCAATGCAACACTTGGAGTTAATCAGAATTAGTTAAGCTTAAGCGGCAAAAAGAGTAATCTGGATTGTAGATCTTGAATCTTGAGAAAGTTTAGTTGTCTATATAAGGAGAAGATCTGAACCCTAATATGTGTGAGAGGATGCAAAGGGAATGAGAGGAATGAGCAGAGAATACATTCAAACTAGTGAAGCATTCTGATAGAGTTCAGTGACTGAGTGAAATAGAGATATTGTGGTGAAGGACAGAACAAAGATAAACTTGATAGATGAGATCAAATAAAATACTAGAAGGAGAAGATCTATAATCAACATATAGTGCAGACCAAAGGATCAAGTATTGAGACATTCTAACAAGTGTATCGGGGCAAATCTCTTAACAGAGTGGTTTTAACAGAACTTTTGTAATCTCTTAACTGAGTGCTTACTTAGTTGTAAGTTCTAAATCCTTTTGCAAGGTAGACTCTATAAGTCTTTTATCTCTTAATAGGGAAGACCCCTCATAGGGTAGATCATATTTTGTGATCAAATTTGTAGCCCTAACAGGAAAATTTTATACTACAGTAGTGAAGATTTGTGGGTGTCATCCCCACCCCAGTTTTACCTTTCAAGGGTTTTTGGGTAACCAAAGTTATTGTGTTATGATTACTTTCTTGAATGTTGTTTAGTGTATTAGCTGCATTACATTGATGTAGTTTCTATTTAAGCAATGCAAAGTTTTTTAGTAATGATAAAATGGATTAACTAGGTGATATCTGATTCCCCCCCTCTCAATATCACATTTCCCAAATAAATTTCCAACAAGCTCTCTATTACAGATGCACAAGGGTTGTCTTAGACATAGATGTGCGAAATCAAGGTGAAACTCTACTAAGTTGAACATATGTGCATTTTTGGAGAATGTATGCATATAAGTACATATGTACAATTTTAAGTTAACACATACATAAAAAATAAGGCCATATGCATAGGATTAGGAAACATATGCGTAGTTAAAATGAACATATGCACAGTTTCCTGTACAAGGATGAAAAAAAAGATACAAGTTTATCAAATCCAACATGTGGCTAAAAGAAATACAAATCCACATGAGGAGTACCACAATGAATGATTCGAGGCCATACATAGTCAATAACATGAATAAGAGATCTAAAAATATGAATAAATGTAAAATGTGAAAATGACGAGAAGGGATAGAAAAGAGCACATCATACTCAATATATCTTTCACTGGAAGTAGTCCACCATTTTTACACTTGTCCCTACCATTGGTATAGTGCAATGCCACCCTACCACAAGGAATCCTTTGGCCAAGTCACCATTCTTGTAGAGATAGAAACCCAATCGCAAACAATGGGTAAGAACATACAAAAATAGGGGCTAACACTCACACCAAATAGATGTATACAATCAAAATATGGTATAGAGGTCCAATGCAACATATAGTTACAAACACAATAATCTAAGGAGAACACTCGGGGTGACCCCACAATAGTGGATTACACTTTTTTAGACATGCTGATTTTTGCTGAAATAACACATTTTTAATAAAATATGATGATTTCAGCCTTGATAGGTTCCATTTGAAGGAATTAATTAAAATTTTTTATCTCAAAGCCTCTTAGATAAAAACAAATATTATATAACATCTATACTCCTCATTCATAGCTACAATGGAGTCTCCTTCACACCTATTAAAATGTTGACAAAAAATAACTTCAACTATATCTTTTGGCAAATCAAATGAATCCATTTGACAAACCTATCTATGTTGTAAGGTAGTACTGAGAAAAATCTTCCCAATGATTATAATGTTAATATATATTAATTTTATTATGATTTTGTATTTTTAGTTTTACTAAATATAGATATTTCACTATATGTCTACCTCTATGTTTGATGCTTATGGAAAAATAGTAAATGAGAGAAAAAATATTTTAAAAAATATCTATGCCCTAGGTATTGAAGTTATCTTTCTATCAAAAGAAATAAAAATGAAACTGGACAAATACACAAGTTATAAGCTATGTAGTCAAGGTATGTAAAAATTATGATTTAGTCAACTTCAAACATTAATTAAATATCTAATAATCATGATAATATTGTCAAAACAATTGCATGCCCTATGTCTAGATGTTACAAAACTAAATTCGAAAGAAGCACATTGTACTTTAGAAAAAAGGTTATGCTCTATGAAAATAATGTAACTCTTTAAAAATGACATTTTTAGCAACATACTAGTTTTTGTGGGAGAAAGAAAAAACCATTGAAATCAATTCAAAAATAAAAATTAAAAAAGTATTTAGAATCTAGAAATAAATTTCTAAAAGATTCTTATTTACTTCATCTTCCCATTTCAAGTTTAATGACAATATGCATTCAAGTCTGAAAGTTTTTTTTCAAAATGTAGAATTTAGTGTCTGTTCAGGAAAAAAGTGTAACCCACTATTGTGGGTTTACCCCTCAACATGGGAAACAATGTCCAATTGCACCCAAGAACCATGTATCCATTATACACTAGGGTACTACTCACAACTATGGGATCTAGAAATGAGAGTACTAACCATAGGGAGTATCCATTCCTCATGGATTGATACAAGTATCTAGGGCTCGAGTATCATCTACCTCTCACAAATATCGCTCATGACATCCAAGAGATCAATGGTCTCCATCATCTACCTCAAGCATAGATCACTCATGACATCAAGGGGGTCAATGAACTCTACCATATACCTCTCACATGGGTTACTCATGTCATCCATGGGATTAATGGTTTCCCTAGTTCTAAAATTATCATTTTTAATGTTTATGCTCTGTTCATTTAATTATGTTTTTACTTTTTAAGAAAACTCCTTGACGCATCCACTGCCACCACATCTAGGAATGCATGTGCATAAGGAGCTACTCCCTATTCATACTCAGTGTACCTAGTCCAAGGATCAACATCCAAGAAGGAGACCACACAAAACTCAACCTCAAGAAGGAGACCAACATAATTAGCATGTTTTCTTGGTCTACATCGTGGGTATGAAGAAAGACTTTGTTCGCTCAGTCTACACCAAGGATGAGATAACCAAAGTTGTCCACTTGGTCTATATACTAAGGACATAAGTATAAATGTATTTTCTACTTGGTATACACCAATGAAGGGGATGACATAAGCCTCAATAATCAAGAAGGAAAAAATTAGAGGATAAAGCACTCTTGAGCACTCAAGGTATACAAGTGAGTGAGAGCAATAAAAAGGAAACATTACTGCACTAATAAATTGTCCACTATGAAAAGACTTAGGATTTAAAGGGAATCCATCAAACATGTCATGGAAAAAAAAACTTCTCACAAACTACAAAAATCACTTAAACCTCAAAATTGAGCAAAAACTAGCAAGGTATAAAAATCAGCATGTTAACACTAATAGGGCATATTCAAATCATGATATGAAATTCCCACAATGTCCTATGAGAATTTTAATTTCCTAATTCTACTATATATATGAGAGAATACCAACGTTAATAACTCTATCATTCCCAACAAGGTGACTAACATGTTCTAAATGGCACACAAAATGGTGCATCCACAAAAAAGCCCAAAATTCAAAATTGAAGCAAAGCTATGAAATTAAAGCCCATTGGCCCTTATGATCAAACTAACCTGAAAATATAATAAAATATAGATTTCGACATCATGGATAAAAAAAGACAGCCTCATGATAGAAAATTTCAAACTAAAAACCTCATATAAGGTTAGTGTAGGATAATGGGGGGCCCAAAAGTGGTGATTTGAAAAAGAAAAGTATTTTTCATCTTCCTAAAAGAACAAAAATTGGTGTTGACTTTATGCTAGGCCTGGGTGTGAGCACACCTGGGAAAAGCAAAGACCTAAGCAAAGTTGGTATCTGATATTAGATACTTGTGCAATTATTTTATATATTATATAATATATTGTATAATATAACATGTAATATAATATGATATAAAATACTATAATATAATATAATATGATATAATATATTATATATTATAACACACTATATAATATATTAAATATAATATACTATATTATACAATATATTATCTCTACAACTTATATATGGCTCATGGCTTGTGGGGCCGCAGGCCATTAAAATATTTTATTTATTCATATCCGATATCAAATACAAATCCTATATTAGATACCTGCATGTGTAAACAAAAAAACCCAAAGCAGTGGTTCATTTTAACCCACAACTTTGGTGTGAAAAGCAGCATTTCGTAACTGATATTAGAAGAAGATCCAATATCAGATACTAAGAGGTAGGGTTTTTGTGCCAAATTCATAGCTAGGTATGTTGTTAGTCATTTTTAACCATTTTTTAAAGTTTTAAAGTAGTTTTTTTCAATTTTTAGATGAAAACTAGGTAATTTTCAATTATAAATTGCCTATAGTTTTTGAAATTTATTTTATTTATATTAATTTTCATTTTAATCGGGTATGGTAGATAATACAAATAATCCTGACCTTGTAAATCCACCCTCGATAATCATCTACCTAAAAACCCACAACCTAGAGACCAACAACCTCAAAACCCTCCAATGACAAACCCTCAACCATTACAAGACCTTATATGGGATAATTTGAACCAGTTGAGGAAGATTAGGGATGTTTATAATAGGATCCCTAGATTAGCCCCCCATGTTTAGAACTGTAGATTCCATCACATAGTTAATGCAAACCCTCACCACACAACTTGATGTTGCTCTTCGGTGGGAAGAGGAAATGCTTGCCATATATGATGATGGGTTGGATTATATTAGGGTGAAGGACCTTGGGATCACTAAAGATAAAATATGTTCCTTATTTAGGGATCCCCATACTAGAAAGACTCTTGAAACCACAAAAGATAAATTATTAATGAAATGGTACATTTATCCTGGCATACAAGCCAACTTCTGGAATCGTTGGTGGATAGGTTTGATAAACCACCCAACGATAATATGGATGCCCCTTTTTTATTTCATAAATAAATATTTGTTGAGTTTAAAATAGGTAAACATGTCAATTATTGGAGTATGAGATTATTCATGGGCATAGGTGGAGGGAAACTCCAAAATAGAGCAAGGGCATGTAGAGTAGTATACGGCCCACATGTTCCCTCTCCTCTCATCGATCCCCCTCCTTTAGTGAAGAATTAATATATTATTGCAGAGGATGCCTCAATGAAAGTTAGGGCCATTTATGCTTTGAGTGGAAATCTAATTACTTGCATTGTGTGAAACTGGCACAACCTTTTCATTCTATTGATGTGCCCTCCTTGGGTGTACATATGTGTGTGCCTCACACTTATAGTACATGTGAGAATATATGTTTGGGTCCTCTTGATGACCTTTTCGAGGAACTTATGGACAATGAGGATTATGAGGTAGGTGATATGGGTGGTGCACCAAATTTGATGATGGGGACTGGAGCCTAGCATGCAGAGTCCTCACATACGAGAGATCAAGAGACATGTCCATCATTCATTCCTCATGTTATAGTAAGACTTAATGTTTAATGTCATAATGCAATTAATTTTAAATGTATATTTTGATTAGACAATTTATTATGATTGCACACTTATGTTTTTATACTCGATCTATTTATGTTCAGATAATGATAGAGGAGGAGATGAGAGAGGTGGAATCCATACGACACTCTCAGCCATTTCATTTTTCCTTGAGATCTCTATGGTATATATTTTCATACTTGGTCGTTAACTTTGTTTATCAATTGACATTCTTTTCATTTGAATCATGATAATTATTTAAATCATATGCTAATTAACATTTTCATGTTTTTTTACTCTTACAGGTGTCACCTATTTCTAGGGGAGTACAATGTGAGGGGGGAGGGGGTAGGGGTAGTGATGCATACTAAGAAGGGAAAGGTAATGAAGAGTTTGATAATTATTATGCATGCACTTATCGTTGGAGTGTACTAATGTTTATTTGCAATATCTTTTTAACATGGCTTTATGTCCAAGGAGGGTATGACATATGTTGAAGAGCCTAGCCTCTCACCCATTGCATTTGGCCTTGATATCCATCTAGTATGTATTTGTCTACTTAGTTTATATTCTTAAACTCTGTACATGTTTGTTTTTAAGATTGTCATTATTTTAAATCTATATTAACTAGCATTTTTATATTATTTTATTCTTGTAGGTAGCACCAAATGTAAGGGAGGCACAATGGAAGGGATTATCATCCTTTTTTATTGCTCCAATACTGCCAAAGGAAGGCACACCCATACATGTATTTTTTTTATCTTAATTCAACACCTTGATAAATTTATGTTCCTATCAATAATAACTTTATGGGATGATTTACTAAATTATGCTTGTGAACATATATAGGTTCACGTTCCCAGTCTTGGAGACATCCCTTCACTGCCAAGGATATATTCTAGGACTCCTGACTATGCTAGTAGATGATGTACATATGAATTCTATTTGAAATTTTAATTATAGTTCAGTTTATAATTTAAATAACAACAATTGTGGTTTGAGTTTTTGTTTTGTGCAGGATCCTTTAGAACCAAAGTGTGTGTCAAAGAGGTTGTATCTTGATGATCCATTAGTAGCCTAGGGTATCACAGACACATTCAGTCATCATATGTATTTTTTGTACACATTTTGAGATGGGATATTAGTTTCATATATAGAATATGAGTTTTGATAGAATTTGTTCCTTATGTGTACTAAACGTAGTAATTTTGATTATGGAATCATTGCATAGTTTTTATAATGTGAGTGTCATTCTTGTTAAACCATGTTTTAATAATAGTTGATGTGATTGGAAAATATTTGTTTCAATATTTTATTCCATGCGTATTTCAATATGTTTTTCTGTAATATTTGATGTTTTTCAATTTTCAATGATACACATGTATCACTATATTTTAAAATCAAATAAAATTAGCAAATAATGAATGATCTATAATATATTTTGTTGTTATCATATGTAACATACATAGTTTACATAATCCTTCACAAAGTTTCCAAAAAAGAGTTGTGTTTGTTGCGAGCTTGAACTGTGAACATGAATGTGTTTGGTTGGGTGGGTTTACCCTAGCCATGATTGTATTTTTCCCCCCAATGCATTATAGTGCTCAACACCATACCCTACCAACAATGTCCTTTAAGTGACCTAAGTGCACAAAAATTTCAAACTTTGCAGACCAATTTTTTCAATTTGTGGCACCTATGCATGATCTATTTGAACCTATAGGGTCATGTCAGGCCCCTCTACAAAAAAATTTCTTGGTTTTTGAAGACTTGGAGTTTTTTCTGTAGGGCATCAATTTTTCTATTCATGCAAAAATTATCAAATTCACTTAGTGATAAGTTGCCAAGTATCCCACATCACATTATGTTCATCATGGGCATGAAAAGACACCTTGATTGCATCTATTTGGTTGGGTTTATCCTAAGAATGGTCTCACTTTGCCTCTTGACATGTCACAATTCTTAGTGGCATACCCTATCGGCGATGTCCCTTGTGTACCGTAAGTGCACAAAATTGTCAAACTTTGACATAATGGTTTTTGCAATTTGTGTCACCTACACATGATCTGTTTGAAAATATAGGGTCATGTTAGGCCCCTCTACAATAACCCGTCTCAAGTTTTGAAGTCTCATAACTGGTTTTGTAGGGAAACAATTTTTCTATTCATGCAAATATTGTCAGATGCACTTAGTCCAAAGTTTCCAAGTATCCCATAGGGTGAACCCACAATAGTGGGTTACACTTTTTTCCCTGAATAGACACTAAACTCTACATTTTGAAAAAAATATTCACTTTCGGATGCTTATTGTCTCTAAACCTTTACAAATCAGAAGATGAAGTAAATTAGAGTCATTTATGTTTTTTTGTCTAGATTCTAAATATATTTTTTAATATTTTTTTGGAATTTATTCGAATCAATTTTTGTTTCTCCCACAAAAAGTTGTATGTTTTTGAAAACATTATTTTTAAAGAGTGATATTGTTTTCATAAACCATAACTTTTTTTTTCTAAAATAGATATCAATGTGGTTCTTTCAAATTTGATTTTGTAACATCCATATCTAGAACCTGGAATTGGTATCATGACTTTATCACTAGTATTTAATATTTTATTAATGTTTGAAGTTGACTAAACTATAATTTTGACATATGTTCTTTTCGTAACTTGTAACTTGTTGTGTATTTGTCCAATTTAAAAAAAAATTGATAGAAAGAAGACTTCAATACCAGGGGCATTGTGATTTTTATGAATTTTGTTTTTCTCTTTTTTCACTATTTTTCATTGAATGTCAAACATAGACGTTTATATTTGGTAAGAAACCTACATTTTATTGACATAAAAAACATGTACATAATCAACTCAAAATTTATCAAATTTATAACCATTAGAAACATTGTTCCGAGTACTAGTTCCATGCAAAAGGACATATACTTAATGTTCCATTTGTGCCTTGTAATTGAGCCCCAAAGCCATGAAATCTTCCAAAAATGTTTTGGCCTTTGCAAAATTGGTCTAATCTAGAATTTTTGATAGAAAGTACTTTCAATCGAAACTAATAGGTTTTGATTAAAAGTACTTGAGTTTATTTGCATGGTTAAAGTCTTAACTCAAGTATTTTTGAACAAAAGTAATAAATTGACTTTCGATAGAAACATGGGTTGACCAATTTAGTGATTTTTAGGCTAGTATCAATCTCGTATAAAAAAAACATTTTTTGCCTTATTTTGTAAATTCAAAAGTTACAAAATAATTTATATTTTGGAGATGGAAGATATTTCATGGAAGTGTATTTTTTTTATATTTTTCAAATTTTAGTTGAGCCATTTTGCAAGGGAAAGCAATGAGAAATAAAATAGAAGGGTAAATAAGAGTGCATGAAAGTATTCACCTGAGAATGAAAAAAGACTACGTAAAGAATCACTAGCAAGATATTATCATATGAAACAAGGTATCTCTCTCTCAAGTGGATGGTTAGGACTTATCTCAATGAAACATATATAATGGGTAAACCCAGAATAGTGGGTTACACTTTTTTGCTTGAACGGACACTGAACTCTACATTTTGAAAAAAAAATTCAGATTCAAATGCATATTGTCATTGAACTGTTTGAAATCGGAGGATGAAGTAAATTAGAGTCTTTTAGGATTTTTTGTCTAGATTCTAAATATATTTTTATTTTTATTTTTTTAATTTATTTGAAAACTTTTTTCTTTCTCCCATGAAAATTGGTATGGCGCTGAAAACATCATTTTCAAATAGTAACATTGTTTTCATAGAGCATAACTTTTTTCGTTTTAAATAGATATGAATGTGATTCTTTCAAATTTAGTTTCATAACATCCATACAAAGGACATGCAATTGATTTGATGACAGTATCATGATTATTGCATATTTTGAAGTTGACTAAACCATAATTTTGACATACCTTAACTACATAGCTTATAATTTGTTGTGTATTTATCGAATTTCAATTTTTGTTTTGATAGAAAGTAGACTCGAAGATGGAGGGCGCTGTTATTTTTCAAAAAAAAAATCTCTTTTTTACTATTTTTCTTTGAACGTCAAACTTAGAGGTTTATATTTGATAAAAAACCTACATTCGATTAACGTCAAAAACCATACACATAATAAATTCAAAAATAGTCAAATATATAATCATTAGAAAGCTAGTTCTGAGTACTTGTTGTATGAAAAAGGATGTCTTCTTATTCTTCCATTTGATCACCGCGCTTGAGGCCTGAAGCCATGAAATTATAAGAATTTCTTCATAGCTTGCAACACGGCCTAAACAAGGTACTTTCGATCAAAACTTTTGAGTTTCAATTGAAAGTACTTTCTATCGAAAGTACTTTCTAGTTTGATGCCAAGTTTAACCATCACTAACTTACTTTCGATCAAAAGTACTTTCAAGTTTGATGCCAAGTTTAACCATCACTAACTTACTTTCGATCAAAAGTACTTTCAAGTTTGATGCCAAGTTTAACCATCACTAACTTACATTTGATATAAAGTCAACTTTGACTTTCAATAGAAACCTCGATTGACATATTTGGTGTCATTTCGGGTTAATAACAATTACATATAAATAAATGTATATTTTTCTCATTTCATTAACTCAAAAGCTATAAAATAATTCACGTTTAGGAGAAGGAACACATTTTGGGATGGAACAATTTTGTAAGTTGTGATGGGAAATAAAAAGAGAAGGCTAAAGAAGAGTACATGGCATTATTCAGAAGAGGTTGAACAAAGACTTTGTGAAGAATGATGAGAAAGATATTATCGTAGGAAACAAGGTATGTCTAAGTTGTCTCTCTCTAGATATTTTAAGTTGATGGTCAAGACTTGTCTTAATGAATCATGTAAATGTGGTATTATAATACCTAATTTTAGAGCTAATTAGACCTAATAAGAATTTTTTTTAGCAATTAGGACCTATTAGGACCAATTAGAAGTCTAACTAGACCTAACTAGACCTATTAGGACCAAGTAGACCTAGCTAGGACCTATTAGGACCAATTAGACCTATTAGGACTTATTAGTCTGACCAATTAGATGTATTAGGACCTATTAGGTCCAAATAAACCTAACTAAACTAAGCTAGACCTATTATGACCAATTAGATAAGTAACTAGACCAATTAGGACCTATTAGGAACAATTAGAACCTATTAGACTTAACTAGACCTAACTGTAGACCTATTTGGTCCTATTAGACCAATTAGGACCAATTAAACCTAACTATCTACCTAACTAGGACCTATTAGGACCTATTAGACCAATTAGGACCAATTACCTGACCTATTAGGACTAATTAAAGGTCTAACTAGACCAATTAGACCTAACTAGACAAGTATTAGGACCTATTAGACCTAACTAGACCTAACTATGACCTAATAGGACCTATAAGACCTAACTAGACCTGACTAGGACCTATTAGGACCAATTAAACTTAATTAGGACCCAATTAGACCCAATTAGGATGTAATTAGACCCAATTAGACCTAATTAGACCCAATTAGACCTATTAGGACCAATTAGGACCCAATTAGACCCACTAAGACCCAATTAGGACATAATTACACCCAATTAGACCTATTTTTACTTAATATGAACCTAGTTAGACCAATTAGACATAATATGAACCTCTTTGGACCTAATATGACCTATTAGAACTGAATTAGACTTAATTAGACCAATTAGGATGTAATTAGACATAATAGGAATTTATTAGGAGCTAAAATGACCTAATCTAGGACCCAATTAGACTTAATTAGACTAATTTTAGGACCTAATTAGACATAATATGAACCTATTAGGACCTAATATGACCTATTAGGACCCAATTATACTTAATTAGACCAATTAGGACCTAATTAGACTTAATTAGACCAATTATGACCTAATTGGACTTAATTCTAGGCCAATTAGGACCTATTCGGACCCAATTAGAGCTACTTAGACCTATTAGGACCAATTAGACCTAATTAGGACCTAATTAGACCCAATTGAGCCTAATTAGAACTAATTAGACCCAATTAGACCTACTGCAACCAATTAGGACCAATTAAAACCTAATTAGACCCACTAGGACCCAATTACACCCAATTAGACCTATATTAGGACCTATTAGAACTAAAATATGAACTTACTAGGACCCATTTTGACTTAATATGAACCTAGTTAGACCAATTAGACATAATATGAACCTATTAGGACCTAATATGACCTATTAGGACCCAATTAGACTTAATTAGACCAATTAGGACCTAATTAGACATAATATGAACCTATTAGGACCAATTAGACTAATTAGATGCAATTAGATGGGCAATTAAACCAATTAGACATAATTAGAACCATTTAGGACCTAATTAGACTTAATTAGACTGATTAGACTCAATTAGAACCAATTAGGACCTAATATGACCAATTAGGACCCAATTAGACTTAATTAGAGAAATTAGGACTCAATTAGACTTAATTAGAGAAATTAGGACCTATTAGGACCCAATTAGACCTGTTAGGACCAATTAGGACCAATTTTAGACCTAATTAGGACCTAATTAGACCCAATTAAAACCAATTAAGATGTAATTAGACTTAATTAGATCGATTAGACTGAATCAGAACCAATTAGGACCTAATATGACCTATTAGGACCCAATTAGGACCTAATTAGAGCTAATATGAACCTGTTAGGACCAATCAGACCAATTAGACCTAATTAGATGGTCAATTAGACTAGTTAGACCCAATTAGAACTAATTAGGACCTAATTAGACTCAATTAGAACCAATTAGGACCTAATTAGACTCAAATAGAACCAATTAGGACCTAATTAGACTAATTAGACCCAATTAGAACCAGTTAGGACCTAATTAGACTTAATTAGACCAATTAGACATAATATGAACCTATTATGACCTATTAGGACCCAATTAGACTTAATTAGACTAGTTAGGACCTAATTAGAAATAATATGAACCTATTAGGATCCAATTAGACTAAATTAGACCTATTAGGACCTAATTAGACATAATATGAACCTATTAGGACCTAATATGACCTATTAGGACTCAATTAGACTTAATTAGCCCAATTAAGACCTAATTAGACTTAATTAAACAAATTAGGACCTAAGTAGATTTAATTCGACCAATTAGGACCTAATTAGACTTAATTCTAGACCAATTAGGATCCATTAGGACCCAATTAGGCCCAATTAGACCAATTAGGACCAATTAGGACCAATTAGACCTTATTAGGACCTAATTAGACCCTATTAGACCTAATCAGGACCCAGTTAAACCTAATTAGACTTAATTGAATCAATTAAGACCTAATTTGACTTAATTAGACCAATTAGGACCTAACTAGACTCAATTAGATCAATTAAGACCTAATTTGACTTAATTAGACCAATTAAGACCTAACTAGATTTAATTCTAGACCAATTAGGACTAATTAGGACCTAATTAGACCCAATTAGACCTATTAGGACCAATTAGGACCAATTAGACTCAATTAGACCAATTAGGATTAGACTTAATTAGATCGATTAGGACCTAATTAGACTTAATTCTAAACCAATTAGGACCTATTAGGACCCAATTAGACCTATTAGGACCTAATTAGACTCAATTAGAACTAATTAGGACCTAATTAGACCTAATTAGAGTAATTAGACCCAATTAGAACCAATTAGGACCTAATTAGACTTAATTGGACCAATTAGACATAATATGAACCTATTATGACCTATTAGGACCCAGTTAGACTTAATTAGACAAATTAAGACATAATTAGACATAATATGAACCTATTAGGACTTAATATGACCTATTATGACCCAATTAAACTTAATTAGACCAATTAGGACCTAATTAGACTTAATTAGACCAATTAGGACATAATTAGACTTAATTAGACCAATTAAGACCTAATTAGACTTAATTCCAGACCAATTAGGAGCTATTAGGACCCAATTAGACCTATTGGGACCAATTAGGACCAATTATACGTAATTAGGAACTAATTAGACCCAATTAGACCTAGTTAGGACCCAATTAAATCCAATTAGACTTAATTAGATCAATTAAGACCTAATATAACTTAATTAGACCAATTAGGACCTAATTAGACTCAATTAGATCAATTAAGACCTAATTTGACTTCATTAGACCAATTAGGACCTAATTAGACTCAATTAGACCAATTAGGACCTAATTAGATCTAATTCTAGACTAATTAGGACCTATTAGGACCCAATTAGACCTAATTAAACCCATTAGGACCAATTAGGACCAATTAGACTCAATTAGACCAATTAGGATTAGAGTCAATTAGACCAATTAGGACCTAATTAGACTTATTTCTAGACCAATTAGGACCTACTAGGACCTAATTAGACCCAATTAAACCTATTACGGCCAATTAGGACCAATTAGGACCAATTAGACTCAATTAGACCAATTAGGACCTAATTAGACTTAATTATAGATTAATTAGACTAATTAGGACTAATGAGGACCTAATTAGACTTAATTAGACCAAGTAGGACCTAATTAGACTTAATTCTAGACCAATTAGGACCCAGTTAGACCTAATTAGACCTATTAGGACCAATTAGGAACAATTAGGACCCAATTAGACCTATTCAGACCCAATTAGGACCTAATTACACCCAATTAGACTTATTAGGACCTATTAGGACTAAAATATGAACCTATTAGGACCTATTTTGACTTAATATGAACTTAGTTAGACCAATTAGACATAATATGAACCTACCTAAACTAATTAGGACCTAATTAGACTTAATTCTAGACCAATTAGGACTTAATTAGACTTAGTTAAACCAATTAGGACCTAATTAAACTTAATTCTAAACTAATTAGACCAATTAGACCAATTAGGACCAATAATTAAGACCAATTAGACTCAATTAGACCTATTAGGACTAAAATATGAACCTATTAGGACCAATTAGACTAATTAGGACTTAATTAGACTTAATTCTAGACTAATTAGACCAATTAGGACCAATTAGGACCTATTAGGACTAAAATATGAACCTATTAGGACCAATTATGACCAATTAGACTCAATTAGACCATTTAGGATGCAATTAGACCTATTAGGACCAATTAGACTAATTAAGACCCAATTAGACCCAATTAGACCTATTAGGACCAATTAGGACCTATTAGGACCCAACTAGACCTATTATGACTTATTTTGACTTAATACATGAACCTAGTTAGACCTAACTTCAGTCAAAAGTTTTTGTTTGATAATTTTTACTTCGTATGTAGGAAATGCTCAAGAAGCACAACCTTCTAAAGTTGGAGAAGGGTCATCACAAGCTCAACAATCCCAACCTTCAAAAGTTGGAGAAGGGTCATCACAAGCTCCACAAGCATAACCTTCAGAAGATGGAGAAGGGTCATCGCAAGCTCAACAAGCATAACTCTCAGAATATCAAACAAGTACACATCTCTCTCTCATTGACTCTCTCTCACTATCTTGATTTAGTCTCTTACTAGTGAATATGCATTTTGGGTCTTTTCCCTTAAGAAGTTATTGTTTTTGTTGTGTACATGCATCCTTTGATGATAAAAATGGTGGACAAGGGGCATCCCAAGTTGACGTAATGGACTTTAGAAAAGGGTCAGCCCAAGGTCAAATAAGTATGTGTTTCTCTCATTAGTTTATAAATTATTACCTTTGACATTCAAGCTTGTAAATACTTATTTCATGAAGGTCCCCTTAAGATGAGATATTAAGATATTTTTAAATTTTGTTTGCAGTGAAAGTGCAAGAAACATATGAGAATGATAGTCTACTCCAACAGTTGAAGAGAAAAATTATTTGTAAAATCATAGATCATTTAATTGAAATGGATGTGTAAAAACTGAGAGATTATGCTAAACAACCCATAAATACTACGAAGATGGCATTGAATAAAAAGTCTAAGAAAATAATGAAACAATTTGAGAATCTTGGTACACTTGAAAAAAATCAACTGTTATCAATTACACTTTTTCAAGATGAGTTAAAAGAGCCATTAAAATTTTTGGGTGTAGATGCAAGTTTGAAAAAGTTAAAATCATGTAACTTACAAAAAAATATTGTTGACAATATTAAGGAAGGTTTGCATTCCATTGTAAAAACAACTAGATCTACAAATAGGTCCATTTCAAGAAGAGTGATATTGACATCTATTTTAAATAAAAACATGTCCCAAAGAAGATAAATCTCTTCACTTTCATCTCAAATCGGGTACAGTAGGAAGACAATGACACATTGTTTGAAAAGAAGAATCAATTTGGATGATACCTCATTGGAAGGTAATTAGGCACTAATGTGTAGAGCTCCTTGGTCTGATAGGATTAATGAAATAGTTAGGAACTTAGTTACGTCATTTTGGAGTGATCATACTCATCCTTCACCAAATAAAATAGACGTTATCAAGAAGAGGAATGAGCCTAAGGAATATTTACAGAACACAAAACATTGGTTGGACACCACACAACATGAATTGTATCTCTCATTTTGTAACTCAAATCCTCACCTTAAGATTGGACAAACAATGTTTGAAAGATTAAAGTCATTTTTCTTAAAGATAAATAAATCTTTTGAAACTTGTTGTCGATATCATATTGAATTTGATCTCTACTATCAAGGGTTTAGAAAGATGATATAAGAAAGTGGTGGTTCTCAAAATGATTTTCCTAAAAGTCCTAGTCAATTCATAGGATCAATCTTATGTAATGAATCAATTGATCATGAAATACTTGAAATAGATTGCATAAGAGGAACTTGTCAAACATGCGGGGATTTGGCTAAATTTCCTTTGAGACTTGAAGATAATACAAGATGCATTTTATGGTGCCAAATTGTGATAACACATCATCATGATCAGATCGAGTCATACCCTTCTGAGTATTCTGGGAGATATCAGGTATTAATTTTCAACATCACTTGTCGTCTAGTTATAATTTATGTATGTGTGCTTTAAATTTATTAATCATTGTTCAATTAACTTATATATGTGTATATTATATATATACATAATTTTAACTTATCTTCAATTTTTACATGTGTTTCTCAATTTTTCAGGTGTTGATAAAAGATCAATCCATGGATGCAAGAGAGTAGACAAAACAAGATCCCTGCATTCACTTATGAGTACGCATAGTAATGTGTGGTCATTGTACACTAGAGATTACTCATACTTTTTTTATGACTACATTTCTGAAAACTGTGATGAAAGTATCAACCAAAAATGTGGATATGTTAGTGAATGGAATTTGGTTCCACTAGATGTTACAAACACAAATGATGAAGTTCAGGATGAAAGCTTTGACGACATTCCATTGATTTTTATACATTATGACCATATTTCAGGTTTGATAAAAATTGGTACATGTGTGTTTATGTACATGTATATATATAAATATAAATAAATTTGAAAAGGATTCATAAACTCAATTCATAAATAAAGTTTGTTTAATTTATATTTACAAACCTCAAATTAAAAGTTCTCTTTAAATGGAGGACATATTTTTGCAGTAGTAGCAGAGCCTGGAAATGTGGAAGGTGTTAGTTACTATTTATTACATTGCTCGAAGGAGAGGATGAAGCTAACACAAAATGAAACAAGCAATGGAATTATGTTTCCCATAGGTTATATAGTACTGTATTTAAGTTTCACAGCCTGTATTAAACTTGAGTGAGGTCCAACTTCTGATTTTCTTATACGTTTGTTTATATGGTTAATTTCACATCTAGATACATATTTAACATTGTTGAACTTATCTGTGCAGGTTCATTTGTTGTTCAAGGAACATATTTGAAGCAAATCAAAATACTTAAACATGGGATTCATTTTGTTGATTATCAACCTAACAATAAAGTTTATTAGTATAGCCATCTTGTAATTACCACTATCCTATCTCTTCTTCCTATGACAGGACATGACATTCATAAGTGGAGACTTGATACTGATGACCATGAGAGAATATTAAATTTTATTCGAGAGATAGATGAACCACTGGATGTGGACTAAATCACGCATGAAATATAATTTGTACTAAATTTATCATAGGTGATACCAAAGGTTTTCTTAGCTCCATTCTTTCCTACTGGTGGGTATGTGCAATATCATGAGGGGCCAAACTATGTCCTTAAGTGGCAATGAAAAATCAGCAAATCAGGGTTAGTCAACTTGACGTGAAATTTTTTAACTAGCTATGAACCTAATATCAAAAAGTTGTAAGAATAGAATCTATAGAAAATTGAATTTAGTTTCTAAACTAATAGGCCTTTTTTGAGGAAAAGTTAGTATGATTGGTGAGAAGTATAGATTTCAATGCAGCAATACAAAAATTTTAGGAAAAAAATAAGAAGTAGGTGTATGTCTGACAACCTTAATCATAATCAAATGATAATATTTTATTATAAAATTTTATATATAAGTAGTAGACTCATGCATGGATGTGACACATATTTTTTTGTAATTTTATGCTAAAAATATAATTAATTATGAATTGTTTGCTACAACATTTTCAGAATAAAAAAACTCCCGTGTCTGACCACCTTAACTTATTCAAAACTTTACAAAATTCAATTTTTATTTTTTTTCCTTATAGTAGGTGAAGCATAGAATGTGACACATATTTTGGATTTTAAAAATGTTATACCGTCTGAAAGTTATAGTTATTTTTCAATCAGTATATAAATCAACACTTTAGAGGTAGCTCAATTAGAAAATAACTAATAATTACTTATGAAATTCAAAATTTGATAGCAATTATATCGATAGAAAGCTGATAATCTCCTTAAGATACCGTTTTCATTTTAACAAATTTGGGTGAAAAAAAAGTCGTCAGCTACATCGTCAAAGTTTTGAACTGACATCGCCACTTTTTGACCCCTCATGATCTTGCACATACCCTAGTGCCCATAGTGAATGGAGCAATTAAATTAAAAATTTATAATATATCTAAAAAATGTCTTACTTGGATATGATATATTAATTATCTACCTGAATATGAAGTACTCTAACTTTGGAATATGAATGTGTGTACATTGAATTTTCATGTTACATTAGGACATGCATGTTTTAAATATGAAATCTACTTGAAGTACAACAACATTAAATTAAAAGTACATGCACAACTATTATCAAATGTACATTTAAATATAAGTAAGATTCAATCAAACATCTAGGTCTAAATTATATAGCTCACATGTGTCAAATTTACATCATTCATAACTTTCATAAACATGTAATCAAACATCATTCATGTGTTGAATCAAACACATGTACATGTATAAATTTAAAACATACAATTCATATATAATCCAACATGTATTTAAATTAAACATGTATGTAGTCTATTGAAAGTATTGAATAAATACATTTATAAATTTAAAAACACATAAATTGAATTTACTTATATCGAAATCACATGAACTCATGAAGAATCAAACATGTGTACACATGTATAAATTAAAAACACATAGATTAAAAGTATGTATAAGTTCATCACACATGCACACTATATTGTGAAAGTATATATAACATGCAGGAAACATCAATCATGTAGATCAAGTACTATAAATATGAAACATATGGATCAATCATGTGTCAAACATTCTATCGAAAGGGTCTAGAAATGAAATATAACATCAAACACATCAATCGACTGTAGAGTCTAGAAATGAAATATAGTTCATCAAACACATATGAATATATATGTAATATGTAATATGTCTAGATCAGATATGAAAGTTCCTAGGACTCATCATCATGACTCCTCACTAAGTGGTCAAACCCAGAGTGACTATCATGTTGTGAAGGATGTGCAAATCCCTATAGAGAAAGAGATATATAAATTAATATATAAACATTGTTCACATCTTAAGTTTGATAAAATATTGTACAAGAAAACATGTTATAAAGTGTGTACACACATCAATAAATTAAAAACTCACCTGTCCACTACTGATGTCATCATCAAGTGAGTCTCGATGACATACACAATCAGTGATCAAAGAAGGAGTAACAAGAGGCATATCCTGGTAGACAAATAATATATCACACACACACACACACACACACACACACACACACACACACACACACACATATAAATTGAATAAAATTTTGAAAATAAATAAGTTAAATTGTAACATTAAATATATATAATCTGATTTATACTTGTGTAGGTGGTGGAAACTAATAGTACTCAGACTCCCTAGCCTCAATCCTATCAACCAATGCATCAAGATTTTTTTGCATCTGGTCCAAGCTCAACTATGCATCTAAAACATGAGTAGACTGCACATGCCCCTCTAATGATGAATGCAATGGAATAACCAAATGAGATGGCATGGAAGTTGTATCATCATGTATCAACAAATCTAGGTAACCTGTAGTGGTTATGTTGAAGTCAACATCATCAAGGCCAACATCAAAGAACTGGTCCCCTACACTGACTAAAGGGTCTATACATTGTGCCTCTCCCTATATAGCAATAGAGTGGTCAGTAGGTGGATCCTCATAAGAACTGCCACTATGGCCATGGTCTAGGTGAGATGGATGTGGCTGAGCGTATCTAAAAGTACCCACATGAGCTCTAACATATAATATGGGGATATCATGCTCTGCTTCTATAAATGCATATGCATCCAAAATATCCTCAACCAAACTAGTCAATGTGACACATGTCATCTCTCCTATAAGTCTCTCTAGGATAGAAAGTGAAGGGATGTCTACTACACTATACATGTCATATGCAATCCTACTAGAGGGTGCTCCACCTGACCACTAGAGTGTTGTTGAGACATTAGGTACTGACCAACCTAATCACTAGATATAGATGCAGCAGCTACTGCAATGTCCCCAACATTATCAATTTCACCTTGAAGCTAGATGCTATGAATAACATCATCTACAATAGGACCCAATGAAGGAGCTATAATAGGTGCCCTTTGACCAACAATGGCCCTATGTACTGGCCTCTATCGATCAGCTCGATTAAAAGCATCTCTATCAGCAAGTTTACCATGCCCCTATCCTAGATGTGCTAGAAAATTAGTTTAATTAACAACCCTCCCTAAATGAACCTCAGCAAAAATTTTTTATGCAAAGTACAATGGAATCTGGTCATTATTCAGATAACGACCATGGGCAACTAGAAATCATGGGTATATCAACACTGATATAGTAGGATCCTAACACCTAGTAACCTAATATCTCTTCACATAATGTAAATCTACATAAGATGGGAAAGCTTCCCTTTTTAGGGTCTCTTTAGGCACTAAAGCTTGTACCTCCTTAAGAGAAAGACTAGAGCCAACCTCTTGTCTCTTCCTCTCAAGTATGGCCTCTATAACACCTGGGGCATAGGGAGTGGTACCATGAATGTCATCCCTAATGCTAATCAAGCTAGTAAGTATGGATTGACATGTGCTCTTATAGACACTAGAGCTAATCGAATTATTTTTGGATTCTTGCAACTGTTCAATTTCTCTATTAGTGCATGCAAATAGTTCCATGGGGAGAATCGGTGCATCTACCATGTGTGATGTGCAATAATATGTCTGATAGATAGAATATATGTATATCTAAAATATTTTATTTACTGTGAAATGAAGTCTACATATATACATTTTCTAATTTAATTGAAAATAAAATTAAGGTATGCACATTTCGCTACATTATTTCAAAGTAAAATCAATTACATGAACTATATTTAAATGTAAATAAACATGTACTATACATATGTACACACACACATGCATATCTACATGTACACATACATATATATACACATGTATATATATGACATGTACTTGTACATATGTATGACATGTATACATGTCATATATATATATATATATATATCTATGTATGTATATATATATATATCTATATATATATATATATATATATATGTATATATATATGTATATATATATATATATCTATGTATGTATATATATATATATATATATATATATCTATATATATATATGTATATATATATGTATATATATATATATATATATATATATATATATATATATGCATGACATATATATATATAGATATAGATATATATACATATACATGTGACATATATATGTATATATATGACATGTATACATACATGTCATACATATGTACATATGTATGTAAGTACACATGTCATATATATATATGTGTGTGTGTGTGTGTGTATGTATGTATATGACATATACATGTACATATGTGCACACACACACACACACATGTATATGTATGTACACACACACACACACACACACACACACACACACACACACATATATATATATATATACATGTGTGTACATATACATGTATATATACACATACATGCATATATACATTATATTTGTGCATACACATATATATACATGTATGTATACATACACACACGCACACACACACACACACACATATATATATTTATACATGTGTGTGTGTGTGTGTATACACATGCACATATGTACATGTATATACATGTACACATATATGTACACACACACACATAATATATATATATATATATATATATATATATATATATATATATATATATATATATATATATATATATATATATATATATATATATATATATATATATATATATATCTGTGTGTGTGTGTGTGTGTACAAATATATACACACATGTGTACATGTATATATGTGTGTACATACACATATATAGACATATATATGGACATATGTATACATATATACATGTATATATACTAAATATATATATCAAAAAATTTAAATAATGAAAAATGAAAATAAAAAAACTTGAAAAATGATGGTCAAAGAATTAGAAGCCAACACTATCCTATCGAAAGTGATAGACTGAAAGTGATAGGTTGAAAGTGACATTGAAAGTCACTTTCGATAGGTTAAAAACTCCACCGAAAATCCCTAGTTTATTACTTTCGATCGAAAGTTCCTAGCATGGAACTTTCGATCGAAAGTACTCACTTACTTTCAATCAAAAGTAAGTAAAGTACTTTTGATTAGAAGTTACTTACGATCGAAAGTAATAGTTACTTTCTATCGAAAGTATGATGGGATTTTTTACTTGATCATGTTTTTCAAGACTTTTTCCTTCCTCTGAAAAAGTGTAACCCACTATTGTGGGTTCACCCATATGCATGATATTGCAATACTAAATAAGACTAATTAATGCCTAACATGAGTAATAAGACCTAACAGGACCTAATAGGACCTATTATGACCAATTAAGACCTAACATTGACTAATAAGACCTAATAGGACAAATAAGACCTAATCGGACAAATAAGACCTAATAGGACCTATAAGACCTAATAGGACCTAATAGGAAGTTAATAAGACCTAATACTTGACTAATAAGAGCTAATAGGAGTAATAAGACCAAATAAGACTCATTAATATCAATTAGGATCAGTTAAGACCAATTAAGACTTAATAGGATGTAATAATACCTAATAAGATGTAATAGGACCCTTAAGACCTAATAGGGCCACTTAAGACCTAATAGGACCTATTAAGACCTAATGGGACTAATAGGACCTATTAAGACCAATTAAGACCTAGCATGACCAATAAGACCTAATAGGATCTATTATGATTGATTAAGACCTAATAGGACCTATTAAGACCAAATAAAACTATTTAAGACCTATTAGAACTTATTACGATCAATTAAGACCTATTTTAAGACCAATTAAGACCTACTAGAATCAATTAAGACCAATTAAGACCTAACATATCTAATAAGACCTGGTAGGACCTTTTAAGACCTAACATGAGTAATTTAAGACCTAATAGGACCCCTTTAGACCAGTTAAGTGTTAATCCTAAATTGATTGAGTGTTTTCATTAGTATTCATTTGTACAGTCTGTAAACAAAGCAAGACAGTTCAGTCGGTTATAATTATAAAGTAGTCTAGGGTATGTGCAGGATCATGGTATGCCAAACTAGGGCCTTAAGTGGCAATGAAAATTCAAAAAATCAAGGTTAGGAAAGTTGACGTAAAAATTTGAACAAGTTATCAATCTTATATAAAAAATATGTAACAAGAGAATATGTATAAAATTTAATGTAGTTTCTAAGATACTAGCTCTTTTTTGAAAATAAATTATTCTATATGATGAAAAATTCAAATTTCAATGCAACAGTATAAAAATATTAGGAAAAAGATAAGAAGTAGGTGTATGTCTGACCACCTGAAACATAATCAAAAGATAATATTTTTTTACAAGATTTTAGATATAAGTAGTAGACTCATGTTCAAATGCGATGCATATTTTTTTATAATTTTATTCCAAGTAAATAATTATTAGGATTTCTCTACTATAACTTTTTGAGAATATAAAAACTCTCGTGTTTGACCACCTTAACTTGTTCTAAACTTCATCAAATTAATTTTTTTAATTTTTTTTCTCATATTAGGAAAAGAATAGAATGTGACACATATTTTAGATTTAAAAAATATTATACCATTTGAATGTTATAGCTATTTTCCAATCAATTTATCAATAATATGATAATTTCAAGAAAAATATAAGAAGTAGGTGTATGTCTGACCACCTTAAACATAATCAAATGATAATATTTTTTTACAAGAATCTATATATAAGTAGTAGACTCATGTCTGGATGTGACGCATATTTTTTTATAATTTTATTTCCAAATAAATAATTTATTATGATTTTTCTCCTAAAATGTTTCCAGAATATAAAAGCTCTTGTGTCTGACACCTTAACTTGGTCTAAACTTCATCAAATTGAAAAAAGAAAATTTCTTCTTATAGCAGGCAAACCATATAATGTGATGCATATTTCAAATTTTAAAAATATTATACTATTTGAAAGTTATAGTTGTTTTTCAATCAGGACTTCTTTTTCACATCACCACTTTTTGGCATACCATGATCCTGCACATACCCTCTACAAATAAAATAGTTACCGAGTACACAGGATTACCGAGCATTAGTAAATATCCAGACTGAGAGACAACATGATTTACCAAGTAGTCCAGAGTTCACATGAAAGTTTGGAATGACACATAGTTCAAGGTGAACAACTTTTGTCGAGAAAGAAAATGGTTTACCAAGATTGAGGTGAATATTTATTGTGAATGTAATCATTTAATGAATAATGATTCCTATGTAATGATGATCTAGATTAATCATGTATAAACCATTGATCTTAGGTTTTCTAAGATAATGTAAAACCCTAATTAGGTCAAATCAATTTTATATAAGTATTGTTAAGATGTCATTTTGTAATATATCATCAAGAAGTAGCCATGCTCAAGGACATCTGAAGATTGGATAGGATTTTGATAAAAGGATTTTGATAGAGTATTCACTTTATCAAAAATAGACATAAGGATATTGAGTAGTACATAAGGACATATTTGTCACATCAAGGTGATATCATTATTGTACTTAATGGATCTGATATCATCTATTTGAGTTGTATTTCATATAGATCATATATCACTATTACTCTTTAATAATTGTAGCAGATTCAAAATCTCCTAATAGAGTGGACTTAATAGTTCTTTATTAAATATCTTAATCAAGTGCACACATATATTGTGTTGCTAAATTCCTCTAACCAGGTAGATGTAGCTAGTATTTTTTGTTACTCCTAATAGGGTAAGATCACCATAAGTGATCAATATTTGTAACTCTTAACCAAAAACTTTATTTTTGCAAAAGTGAAGCCTTGTGGGTTCCATCCCCACTATAGTTTTTACCTTCTAACAAGGGTTTATGCGATACCAAAATACATGTGTCATGGGTATTGAAGTTTCATGTATATTTTGTTGATATGTTTACATGCATTTACATTTCAATTATGTTATTAAGTGTATGGTAAATGAAGTTGACAAAGTCAGTTATTGAAGTATAGGTTTACAAGGATAAGCTTGAAAGTTTTTAAGGGTACCGATTCATCCCTCTCCTCTTAGTACACACCTTTCCATAATTCCAATAATTGGTATCAGAGCCAGGTTCTCTTAATGTTGAGGAAGTTTAAACACTGAAGATAAATGATCTATGGATGGAAAGGTATAAGATTGTCAAGACTATTGAAAATCAAAAATTGTAGATGTAGATCTACATTGAAAAATTCAAGGAAGCCAAAGAAAAATTGAGAGAGTTACTGGTTAAGAGAAAGGATATGGAATTTTAGTACAATGAGACTAATTATCAGGAAGAAGAGATAGAGGATCAATTTGAAGCATCTAGATCTAGATCTGGTAGCATATATGATGCATTTGAAGGAACCATATCAGATCTATCTAAAAAAAATCAACATCTTATCAAACAAGTGAAAGAACTACAGATTGGTCAAGAGACACAAATGGTTAGAATCATTGATGTCATGAAAAATGCAAGGCAGGGTGAACAAGAAATAAATTTGGCTATTGAAGATAGAATAAAAATGACTGATAAGCTACAAGAAAAGGAATTTGAAATATTGAGACTTACCGAACATCATTTGGTAATCTCAAATTAGATGGTTGTCATGACTCTAGAAGTCAACAGAGTGAACAATGAGCTTACTAAGAAATTGGAGGACATCGGTGAATTGAGAGAAGAGAATGACAGACTAAAGCATGAAGTGAAGATTCAACAACAACATTAATGAGATGATAAAGAAAGCTGAAGAAAGTACTAAAAGAATGGATGAATTTTTAAGTAGTCAAAGAAGACTTGACAACACTATTAGTTTAGGCTATACCTAGTAGGGAGAGTCATCAAGACAAGCTAATCAAAAGAGTGCCTATGCACAACCAAGACCAAAGAATCTCTCATTCTATCATTGTGGAAAACTAGGCCACACATCAAATGTTTGCAAAAGTAAAGCAAAAGGTATTCCTAAATCCACTCCTAAATTTGATGGTTATTGTTATAATTGCAATAAGTATAGACATCAAGCACATGAGTGTAGATAAAAGATGAATAAGTGACCTAAGAAACATTATATGGAAAAGAACTATCACACTTATTACATGCATGGACACATATCACAAGAATCCAAAACAAAGATGAAGAAAGTATGGAAACCAAAAGGACAAAATAAGACATATCAACTGAGAAGACAAGGTAATTCATACACTTGGGATTACAACACCTGGGTTAATTTCACAGCATGTGGTAGGTATGGACATATAGCATCTAATTGCATGAGAAAGCATTGG
The DNA here is from genome assembly GCA_027943335.1 of Chamaecyparis obtusa. Classification (NCBI taxonomy): domain Eukaryota; kingdom Viridiplantae; phylum Streptophyta; class Pinopsida; order Cupressales; family Cupressaceae; genus Chamaecyparis; species Chamaecyparis obtusa. The sequence goes on along the minus strand of BSBK01004012.1, from coordinate 620,516 downwards.
AGAGGAAGATCTCAAAATTGGACAAATTCTGGAATGGCATGTCTACACTTTCATAAGGTTGGTCATTTAAGTAAAGACTACAAAGACCAAGTACCAGAATTGAATAATAATGAAAATGGAAACATAATTGAAGAAATAATTCAAGGATAAGGAATCAAATGTGGAGAAAAGCATTAAATGACAATGTTGGATCAAGCACAACAATTGGTGACACCTCGTCCATTGGATTAGGTGATCTCACCACCTCCACCTAAGTAATTTAAGTAAGTATGGAATCGAATTTCAATCGGTTATGTCTTACAATAGTTCCTTATATCTATTGTGTGAATACCAAATTGACATTAATTAAGATGCACTAGGGTATTATATGTTGTTAACTTGAAATATGTTTAGTTGGTTAAGATGGACTGAGTAATAAATTCTAGTTGGTGAAAGTGTTAGAGACAACCGAGTTGCACAGTCAACCGAACATTGATAATATTTACCAAGCTGAGGTATCTATAGTGTTAATTTGAGCAGAGAAAATCTAGGTATTTCATAGATATCTAAGCACATTACGAATAGTTAAAGACTGAATCAAGTAAGTTTGGAACTAACCGAGTTCTCTACACACATTTTGTTGAAAGCCCTACATTTAGCAATCACAGTGGCTTCATCCTCATGAACTATCCAAACCAAGGAAGAAAATAGTGAGAAGGTTATTTTGATCAAGAATATGACCTACAATGATCCCCATTACAAACTTCATCTGTAAGTTGCAGCTCAGCCCAACAAGGGTGCATTCTCTTTGATACCACCTAGGGTTCTACTTGTGAAAGATGTTAGATCATACATCCACTACAAAATTAATGAAATCGACGACTTTGAGCTCCAATCAACATATCAAGAGCTTTGCACTAATGGAAAGCTAAAGGATGATCATAAGCACTTAGAAGTAAAAGGCTTAACTAATTCCCTACATTTCTTAAAAGAATTCAAAATTGAATGGATACGTATAGTGCTAAGCCATGTACACAAAGGGAAGTTATGTCTAGACAAACCAATGAATATAACAAAGGATGTTATACATGTGGTGATAGGGTATCCCATGAATGAAAAAGCTAAAGCCCTAAGGGACTTAACTAGAACCAAGATTAAGAAGTTAACTAGAGCAGAATGGGATGGTAGAGGCTTGAGAATAAACACTATCAGTGACCCTGAAATGAGATTTGGTGCATATGTTATTGAATACAAGATTTTCCAATCAAGAATACTAAATAGTGTTGCATGTGGAGTAGTTGACATTTCCTATAAGATTGTGAAAAAGGGTTTACAACTTGACCTAGCTGAGTTGATGCTGAGACGGTTACAAGAAAACATGAGAACAATCAGAGTAGCAAGATCAAACACTTGCAAATTTGGCTCATTATTGGTATGTACATTCTTCTATTTGCATAACTTTTTCCCATCATTCGGTAATGTAAAATGGTATATTAAATGACCTATTATTGTTCAGATTAGTGAATTTATTTAGAATTTAGATAAGAACTTTTAACTTGTCATGGAAGATTACTTTAGGAAGTTTAAGGAAAGAATGGAGATAAGAACAAGGATACCAGCATAGTTAGTAGAGAAATTCAAAGATGACCTTTTCTTTCTGGTGGATATTGACACCACCCTAATAAAAGTAGTAGAGCTAAGAACAACTTGGATACCACCCATGGATTATGAGATAGACATTGATATAGCTAAAAATGAAGTAAAGGCTTTACTTGTCGAGCCTAAGGAAAAAAAATGCTACAAGGTTTGGAACCTATGAAGAGGCCAAGTCTAGGATAAAGATGGGACTTATAGTTGAAAAGATGGGCAAGAAAAAGGAGAAAATGATGAAAACTCTTAAGAAACAATTTTGTATCACTAATGAAGACATTTAGAAATTGTTCAAGAAGAAGAAATTGAGGAAAAAACACTAGTTGGTGAGAATGTAGATGAAGAGGCCACCAAGTCCAAGGAACATGGACAGGAAGAGCCACTTAAGGCTAAAAAGGGTAAAGGAAAATAGGTTGATACTTCAACTAGGACTAGGACAAGGTCAAAAATAACTAGTTCACCACCTTTGAAGAAAGGTGTTGCAAAGATAACAAGGCCCACACCAACTCACACGGATCAAAAGATAAAATCAAAGGCCACCATCGAGCTCCCATAACCAATGTAGAGAAGAAAACTAATTAGAGAACAAGATGATAAAGATTCATAAGAGGACACTAAACAATTTCGTGTTGTGGTGAATAAAGGAACCCAGACAATTAATGATGTAGTAGAGAGAATTAAGACCACTAGAAAGCTTGGTACACTAAAGCTAAATAGATATCCACATCTGAGTATCGAGGAGCAGGATAAGCTTGAAGAAGAAATAATAAGCATGATGATAACTTTCAAAAGAGTTCCAGTTGAATTTGCGAGCAACATACAAGAAGAATTTTATGATAGAGTTTCTGCTAGATGGACTTATGCACTTACAACTGAGAAAAGGATGAGAGAAAGGTCACTCATTTTGGTAAGATCCGACTTCTCTATTGCATAATTTGATGAAGCTTTAAAACAATATGCTAATAAATTCCTAATGAAGGCTAGAACATTGAGGATTCTACAAGGGAAACTGTTGTAGAGACCTAAAATTGTCCTTTGCACTAATATTAATTTTTATTAATGTTTTCCCTTAATATTATGGTCAATTTTATTAATTGACTATAATCGTTATATTCTTCTATTTATTTAATTAAGTTTACTTTAATTAAATAAATTCATTTTCCCTTTGTATTTAAATTCTATTTAAATACTATAATATATTAAATTAAATTTAATTCATTTCATATATTATCCTCCATTTCTCTTTATAAAATAAATTTTATTTATTTTATTCCTCCACTAGCCTAAAGCTCTTCTAAACCATGATTAAATTAAATTTATTTTCATTTCATTTCATTTCCCTTTCTCCTATGCTTACCTTTTTTCTAATATTCCTCTAGGGTATGTGCAGGATCATGGTATGTCAAACTAGGCCCTTAAGTGGCAATGACAATTCAAAAAATCAAGTTTAGGAAAGTTGACATAAAAATGATTATTCTATATGTTAAATTTTTTAAAATTCAATGTAGTAGTACAAATATTTCATAAAAAAATAAGAAGTAGGTGTATCTCTGACCACCTTAAACACAATCAATGATAATTTTGTTTTATAAGATTCTAGATATAAGTAGTAGACTCATGTCCGAATGTGACACATATTTTTTTATAATTTATTTCCAAGTAAATAATTAATTATGATTTTTCTTTTACAACTTTTCCAGAATACAAAAACTCTCGTGTCTGACCACGTTAACTTAGTCTAAACTTTATCAAATTGAAAACTTTTTTTATTTTTCTTGTAGTAGGAAGATCATAGAACGTGACACATGTTTTGGATTTCAAAAATGTTATACAGTTTGAAAGTTATAGCTATTTTTTAATAATTTTATCAATCAGGACTACAAAGATAACAAATAGGTGTATGTCTGACCACATTAAACAAAATCAAATTATAATATTTTATTATAAGATTCTAGATAAAAGTAGTAGACTCATGTCTGGATGTGATGTATATTTTTTAATTTTTTTTTTCCAAGTAAATAATTAATTATGATTTTTCTCCTACAAATTTTCCTGAATATAAAAGGTCTCGTGTCTAACCACCTTAACTTAGTATAAACTTCATCAAATTGAAATTATTGTTTATTATTATTGTATTAGGTGAAACATAGAATGTGATTTATATTTTAGATTTAAAAAATGTTATATTGTTTGAAAGTTATAGTTATTTTTCAAAGAGTCTATAAATCAAGACTTCTTTTTCACATCGCCACTTTTTGGCATACCATGATCCTGCACATACCCTCTAATCTTAATTAAAAGGTGGATTACCTCTAATCATGTGCACAATCACTTTTTCTGAGGTAGCCACCTCTCCATCTTTTTTCTCCACCAATCATTTTTAAATTCCCTTTTTCCCTCTCAAATGAAGTTTGACTTTTGCCACTTCACCTTTTCAAACCCTACCTAACATCTTTTTGCCTCTTAATCCTAGCCACTCATTTATTTTTACCTCTTCATCTTTTTCAAATCCTACCTAACCTTTAATCTTGGCCATCTATTATTTTGCCTCTTAATCTCCACCGTCCAATTCTTTTCAATTTCTATAAAAGGAGGCCTCACTCCTCATTTTAGATCAAGCTCTTTTTCTTCTTGATCTCTTAGCTCTTGCATCTTCTTGCATTCTTAATCATTCTAGTTATTTTCTTCATTGCAATCTAATGCTGTTCTTAGATCTTTATCTTATTTATCATTATCATTGTCTTGAATGAATCTTGCATCAATCTTAATCTTTATCATTTGTGAAGCTTGGGACAAGTTCCTCATACTTGTTCTCAATCCCTTCACCATCATCTAGCTTGCATATCCTAGTTTTGCATTAGTTTTGCATTTCATTTGTGTTAGGAGAGCATACCCACATAATCTCAAAGAGAAAATCAAACAAGGCTTTGGGTGCCCTTGTTTTAGCTCATCGAAGGTTGTAATGAAAGTTAAGTATTTTTTTGCATTCAAAAGTACTAACATCTAATATGATTGTTTGGTGTTTTGGTGTTTTTTATTTGTAGCAAATAGGTCCATATTTTCATTGATGACGTCTCAGCCCAAAACTTAGATTTTTCTGATCAGTTTTCCACAAGTTATAATTTTTGTATGAATTTTAGTGAAAATTAATTTATGGTCACAAATCACCATATTTTTTGGAAATTTTTACATTTTTGGAAAGGTCTAAGAATTTTACACATGGAATGTTCTTTGTGTTTTTAATTTTGATGCACACATATGACTCACAAATTCAATCTTTGAAAATTGGTCTATTTTGATAAATCGGATCTCTAGGACACAAATTAAGAAATTTTTCCAAAATTTTTACATTTTTGGAAAGCTCTCTACTTTTTAGAAAGGGTCTTTATTTTTCATTTATATTTTTGTGGCCGAATTCATATCAAAAAAATCAAATCTTGTTGACTAGGTCAAATGCAAAAAAAATTAAAATTTGTGATGAGTTTGCACTTTATTTGCACATTGATCAATGCATGGTTGAATTTTCTTGCAAGTTTATGATATTTCCAATCTTCTAATAGTGGTTTTGCAGAATGGTTGACCAAGATTAAGACATTTTTAGACTAATAATCAATTTATTTTGTAGGATGTTGTTTGAAGATCTTGAAAAGATTTGAGACTACTAATTCATTGGTTTTGTAGGTTGCTTTGGAGGTTCAAGAAAACATTGTGTATACCTTAAGTTGATTTTTATAGGAACCTATTTTAATTGGGAATGTTAATTTCTTGTGATTTAATTGGGTAGTAGGAGAGTATGCTCTTTCCTCTTTAAGGGAAAATAAAAAATCTAGACCTACTTAATTTGGTCATTAGAAAGGAATCTTGGGTAAATGAACATGTGCTTAATGTGTTTGAGAGAAACTATGGAGTAGGAAGTATTCTTTTTTTCTTATGGAAAATTAGAAATCTTGACCTCCATTAGCTATCCATCTTACTTTTCTTGCATTTACCTTTAGAGGGCCTGCCAAGAGAGCAATCTTTTGGGAATGACCCAAGTGGGGAACAAGTGAACCTAGCTACTCTACCCCACTATAATCAAGATATTCCTTCAATATAAAGATAGGGAAGATGTGGTTATTTCTACTTCTAATGCTTCTTCATGTGTAGGGTCTAGTTTCCTAGATCTTGCTAAGCAAGACTACATTTGATTGGGCGCTTGTTTACAAGGGAAGTACATTCAACTTGTGTAGGACCAAGAGGTCTAAATGTTTCTTGTGAGAGTATACATTTTGGGTGCTTATAGGGCTATAGGCCTAAATTCCACTTATGGAACTATAATAGATAGTCATGAATGAAGGACCTTACTAGACACCTAAGGACTTAGAAGCTAACCATTTTAGCTATGTGACTTCCTTTTTGCAAGGATTTATCCAAGTGGACTTACTTGGATCACCCCAAGATACTCACCATATGTGTTCCCTTGCACGCTAAAGATTGAATATGGAAATATGGAAAGACATGTGCCACAAGCATTGTTCTTTTCCATTTGATCCATAGCTTGCATAGTCCTAGAAAAGGCCATTCAACCACTTAATTGTGGGCCTAAGAGCATCAAGTTGTGGGAAAAGGCTAGAACACCTCCCTTTTGACCTTAGGTATAATGTTCTTGATGTGTCTTCAATTGTGTTGAGACCCATGTAAATATTTTTGGACATGCACATTGCACCATTGATTTCTATATTCTAATTCAATCCATATATCCCCTATCATCCAAATCAATCACATCATCCATTTCAACTTGTCTTCAAACATACCTAATCTATCCTTCCACTTCATCCATTCTTGATGCAAGTCTTATCTACACCATCTTCTAATCTTCCACTTTTAGCTTAGGAGCACCATCATAATCTTTGGACTTTAATCATCATCCAAATCAAAATCAAATCAAATTAATCAAAATTCTTGATGCCCTGCCCTCTAAATCAATCAAATCCATCATCCAATTATCTCAAAATCCTTGAGGCTTTGCCCTTTTAAATCAAAATCCAAACTTTCTCCTAGTCTTAAGTTCATATTTTGTCCCTCATCAAATCTTTCACTCTTAATTCCAATCTTCCTCAACATCATCTTCCTCTAATCCAATCCAAAATATCTAATTCAGCCATCATGAACATGGATTGGTTTCACAAAATGGTTGAGGACTTTCAAATGCCAAATCCAAATCCTCAAGTCATACACTAGTACAAAAATAACAATATATGACCAAATAAACTACCAAAAATTGTAGATAAATGACCAAATTTGGTCACATGACTAGTGGTAGTTTATTGCTAGTCATTTATCTCGTGACCAAATTTATGACTAAAATACTTTAGTCATTTATTTGGTCATTGATTTGGTCATATATTTAGTCATTTATTTGGTCATTTGGTAGTTTATTTGGTCATTTGGTCATTTATTTGGTCATTTGGTAGTTTATTTGGTCATTTATTTGGTCATTTATTTGGTCTTTTATTTAGTCATTGATTTGGTCATTGATTTGGTTGTTTATTTGGTCATTTATTTGGTCATTTGTTTGGTCATTTATTTAGTCATTAATTTAGTCATATATTTAGTCATTAATTTAGTCGTATATTTAGTCATATTAGGGCACGATGGAATCGAACCATCATCCTCCTACTTGTAAAGTAGGTGCTCTTCCATTGAGCTAGTACCCTTTAAAGAATAATCATACCATGTATACTAGTACTTTCCATTAAACATGATTTCAAATTTTTCCATCTATAGTTCAAGGGTAGCAAAGCCTAAGGGGAGGATGACTAGTGATACTTCAAACTCAATGGTGAAGTTATTCAATGTGCAATATAAGAATGAAGTGAATGGTGCACACTTGAGCATAGCAATAAGGTAAAAAGATAACCTTGTTCTATAAAAACTTATTAGTTAAGATTAAATATTTCATTCTAAACTCCCAATAGATGGTAAAAAATATTGCCCATTATTGAATATTGAATTTTTTAGAAAAATTTCAAACAAATATGGTTATTATATTGTTGATCCATTGAAAGGTGAATTTATATTGTTGAAAAATCATTGATGTTATTCTTAAAGAATGTGGAGATCCTTCATAGCGTTGGGGTGTACCTAAATGAATAGAAACAAGATCAATATAAGAAGTGTATATGGGGAATCACACTCGTTACTCTTGATCATATGGAGCAAGTTACTCTTGCCTCCTTTGAGAGACCCAAGTGAAACAAGGGTGAGTTGTTATATATTCACAGAAAGAGAATTATCACAATAATAAATGCATTTGCTAAATCAGTATCTAGTTTTTCATAGATTCATTGAAATGAATAACATAATAGCTTGACACACTTTCTGTTACAAAGTAATCACAACGAGTAGCAACCTAAGTGGGTGAGAGCATTCCAAGCATATCATGTTGACATTGCAAGCACATGATAACAATAATTTGTATTACCAAAGTAACAAAAATGTTGTAATTGATAGTACAAAATTTAGTTTCTTTGTATTGTTGATTTTGAGGACAACAAGATGAGAGGAAAGTACACTAAGGATGGTAAGTTCAAAGCATCATTTGAGGACCAGCAAGCAAATAGAGACAAGAAAAACATACTCCTGCAACAAACTTATTCATCACTGAGAAAGAATGAGTTTTATATCCCATAATTAAATATATAATTAAGATAAAATTTGAAACTTATTCTTTTATATCAGCAAGACACATTGAGTTCTACAAAAAAAAGTTGTGCAAAAGTTAAGAGTTGTATTCAAATAGAAAATCTTGAAGCGCATTATCCACAACTTTGAAGCATCTTGTGAACAATGCCAAAGAAACATGATAATAGTTATCATCTACTAGATGTGAAACTATCAGCATGATAATTATCACAGACTTTTACACAAGTGCAAGCAATGCATACATACCTCTGAGAACTGAGAAGACAAGACAATACAAATACACTACCAACCCATAGAAGCATTTTCTGCCTACGCCTACAGTGCCTAGAAAGGCTACTCCATGTACATAGGACACCATCAATACATGCGTTGATCAAAGCTTTGATGATTTCAGAGGGTGAGCATTTTTCTACCAAGTTGTACATCTCTTCGTGATCATTACCTAGTGTGCATATTGCTAGACTAGCAATAGATACAATATGGCCAAAAGCATTGCTACTAGCCAAATTTCCTGCTACATAAAAGTGGTAATCAAGACGTCGTCATGAAAATTTATCAGGCAAGAGACATATTTTGACAATTATACACCAGCATATATAACTCCTCTCACATTTGATCCTTGAAAGTTTATGAATACTGAATATATTTATGTCACACATCAAATCTATGCATTTTATAATTTTAAAAATTGTCTGATATGATATGGTAGAAATACAATATTATAACTAGCATAATAGTGTACTTTTGTTAATTTGTCTAGAAGTATTTCCTACACTATAAGGAAGGAATACCAATGACCAATAGAAAACATGTCACAAGCTTTTCTAATGCAGAATTTTGTTTAAAATCCTTTTTGTCAAAGCTGAGCGGGAAGAAAAACATTAAACAACAAATTCCTTTTCATGTCATTTTTCTCATTCCTTACAGATGCAATCCCAAATAAAGAAGGTGCATTTGTTCAAAAATTATTGAAATTGTTGCCAATCTTGAAAAACTATAATTAAATGTTTGATAGTGGAATACAAAAGATTAAAAATTAGCAATAAACATATCATAAATTCTTTTTTTTGTCTTCAATAGTTTCTTCTTTGGTAGATTTTTTACATGACAAAACAAGTCATCCAATTGTTCAAAATCAAGATAAAGAAACTTTCATATAGGAACAAAAAAGATGGTGAAATTTATCATGCTGAAACTCTTAAGGCTGCATATACCATACTCGCCCCACACACTCAGATAATATCTAAAATTGCACTCAAATAAGGCTTTCCCAAACAAGGGACTCAAAAACTCCATTGTAACTATATACAAATCTAGCAGGCAACCCCTCTAATTATAGTGGAATAATCATTTGTCTTTGCTCACTAAAATTTTTGAAGTCATTTTCAAAGAGGAAATAGGAGAAATGGTTAGATGACAACAGACTAAGATTTAAGCGTCATGAAGCTTAGAAGTCAATATTTCATAAATATCATATGCTCACACATAGGATGATTGCTAAAAGACTCTTGTGATAACAAGAATTTTTTGCTTGCTTTGTTGATCTCAGCAAATCCTTTCACACTATTTTCAAGGAACATCTTTGGAAACATATGACAGAAAGAGGAATTTAGAATGGCAGAATATAGTCTCTAAGAACAAATCATTGCCAAACTTTAGACCAAGCAAGGTTGGCAAAAAAATTTCATTGCAATATATATGCTAAACAAGGCAAAAATTTTGGAAAAGGTGGGATTAAGTAAAAACCATGAAGGACCATAAGAAGCAGTAGAGAATAGTGGGAGCAGAGAAAAATATGGTGTACTGATATTCAGTGCCAAGATTTTCCTAGAAAGAAGATCAAGGAATAATGAAGTGGCTAAGTTTCACAGGTTGGTGAAGAAAGGAAGATCCAATATATTAGTAGCATATACAAATCATATTGTTCTACTTTCTAATCCCCATGGTTAGAAAACAATTAAATATTCTTCAAACATTCCATAGTGAATTCAATCTACCTTGTAATGTTGATACCATCGACTAGTAGTTCATTCCTGGAATAATGAAGTGGCTTAGTTTCATAGGTCAACAAAGAAAGGAAGATCCATTATATAAGTACCATAGACCAATCATATTGTTCTACTTGCTAACCCCCATAATTACAAAACAATTAAATATTCGTCAAACATTCCACGGTGAATTTGATCTACCTAGTAATGTTGATACCACCAACTAGAAGTTGTTCATAGCATAAACAGATCGGTTTGTTATACAAATCACATCTCTTCATGATACCCATTAGTTTATTATGCAAATTGCTTTTCATTTGTATAATTGTTGCCTTCCATGATTAATAGTTGTTTGTTATCTTTTGTTAATCAATATTCTTTGGTTTTTACTTCTTGGTCAGTCCTTACTATGCAACGATAATTGATCCAAAGCAATTGGATGCTTACAATATCTTCCTTTATTGGATATCTACTTAATGCTTGCTATTTGTTCATTCATGTTTAGCACATCAATATTAATGATGTTTATTATCTGATTTATATGATGATGATCTTCTGCGAGGATGATATCATTTGATCATGTGTATGACGAGTATAGGGAGGCTCAAGTAATGGTTACAACACTAATTTGGATGAAAAGGATCTTAAGAAGAGACTGAAGTGGTGGCAACACATTATTAGAGATGTTTAGTTAAATGAAATTATTGAGAGAAGAGCATTAGGAGGCAAGCCTAAGAGGAACAAAATACTTTTTTATAGCTAATATTCAAAGATTTTATGAGCCACTACTGTTTGAGGTAAAAGGAAAACCTAAATAAATAAATAAAGCCATGGCAACCAAACATGAATCTTATAAAAAACAAGAATTGGGACCTCACAAATCTTCATTTTAAATTCAGGCAACTCTTTAAATTTGTTTATTTTGTCTTTAGATCAATTACTATTGGCACTTATCTAATTTGTATTACTAAAACTTGTTAGCAAAATTTAACAATTATTTTGTGCCATGGCTATTTTAAGAATCTCTAATTTTGGTGAGCAAGATGTGACTGACAGCACCTATTTTTAGTTGTTGGTTGGTGGTTATAGAAGAGGTCAATTTTAAGGATAAAGGAGATTGGAAGGTGAAGAGAGGGATGAGAATAGTTGTTGAATTCCATTTACTACAACATTGATTTGGTTGTACTTGTTAGATGTGATGATCTCCAAAAAGTGAATTGATTTTATATATTGTTGAGAGCAAAATATCTCTAACTGAACACTTGTACATGGAAGTAGAGGCTAGAATGCTAATGTTATATTCTATTGTACTATTACTTCATTTTTTGAATATTCCTGAATATTCATGTGATCAACGTTTATTTGATTTTTGTGAAGAGTTTTAGTCAGTAGCCCCTTAATTGAGCATGAATTAGGATTGCATTATTCCATCAAAGATACCCATTGGCTATAAACATGTATACAAGGTCATTTACAAGGTAGAAGGTACATTAGACAAGTACAAAGCTCAATTAGTTGCAAAAGTGTTCTCACATAAAAAGGACATTGATTATGAAGATAATTTTGTTCCTACAACAAATACGAGCACCATCAAATAGATGTAAAGAGTGCCTTCCTTGGTGCAGAGCACTTGGTTGACCTTATAACTCCATGCATAAAAAAAGGTGGCAAAGACAAGGAAGATGTCCCAGGTGTTCTCTTAAGGACACAATGATCAATAAAATCATACTATTGTAAAGAGCCTTCTAAAAGCCATTTTGTGATCAAGCTATGTTGTTAAAGCCATTTTTGTGCATAATATGTAAAAGCTCCAAGATTGGCAAATATAGCCAATACGGAGTCATAAATAGGTTATAAGGAAGGTAATTAAGTGGTTAAAGGGTAGTTAGAAAGTACCCCAAGAATGGGACACACATTAGATGGTTGAGAGATAGTTCCAAAAAAAAAGAAGAGGAGAAATGCATAATGAGCATTCTTGGAATGGACAGAATGGACTGTATTCTTGAAAATATGGAGTAGAGTTTAATAGAGTTTTGTTGTTTTTTTATTGGATACCGCGAGTCACATTGCTTATACATAGTGATGGAGTGTTGTCTCCTTTATTTTTATTTTCTATGAATCTATCTTTGTATCTTTGTGTTGGGTTATTATATATTGCATTGTGACAGTGAGTTATTAGTCACAAATTTCTTGTTTAAAATGGAATGTCCAAGGTTCCAAAACCTTATGTTACCATAGTCCTTTGAGGTATGAGTCCAAAATATTTATTATATGTGTTGTTAGTATCATTTTAGTAGACAAAAGTGATAAAGGAAGGACCCACAGCGACAGACAGTAAATTGGTTGATGGGAAATGCATTGAAAAGGAAGAATATTGTCTCAGAAAAAAAGACTCTCAGTGTGGGGGACATATCTTTCCAACCAACCACTGGATCTTTCTCAAATTTTGATATGTTTTGTGAATCCTAATATTGCCCATCCTCACCAGAGCGATCAAGAATTTTTGTTCCCACTCAAAAGTTATTGCCCTATGTGTACGGGTATGTCAAAGAAGACAACAAGAAGGTGTAATTGAGCATTTATTTCCAGAGTTTTGTTTAATGGATCTAGTGGATGGGAAAGTGTATGGACATAAACGAGAAGAATTTTAGGGAGTCTTGTTGATGAGATAAAAAAGCCTAAATGTTTAAGGGGAGTGATTTAAGTGACTGTCCCAAGTATGTAGTCAAGATATGCAAAGTTGTTGTCTTTTAGGACATAAACCCTTAGTTGGTGTGGGAACAATGTGGGAAGCAATGAATATTATTTGAGCACTTGAATGGTGTGAAGGGAAGTGGAGGTGAGAGCTATTGTTTTGACCATTGGTTGGTCTAATAAAGTGGGTTGGGCTAAGGAAATTGATCTCTGTTGAAGAAGTTCTTGAGGTCTCTTGGAGGAATCTTGATACCATCCACTTTTCTCCACATCATTCCTCAATAGAGATTTGGACAAATAAGTATAACTATAAATGTATCAACCACAAGGTTTTTTTGGCTACAAGGAAAAAGCATCTCATATTTCAAGTGCCAACTAAAGAAAGCTCTATATGGCCTAAAGCAACCAGCCAAAGCATAGTACATGAAAAATGACAAGAATTTGGTTGAGCAAGTATTCCAATAGAGCCCTTCAATTTCCAATCTGTACATCAAAGCATTGATAATGATCTCATTATATCAATCATACATGTAGGTGACGTCATAATTACAAATAATGAGTCACATTCTATTGAATAGATAAAATCTAATTAGTAAAAATGATCTAGGCTTCTTGTGTAGAAGTGTGGCGAGGCATGCAAAGAAAGGTTGAAGTCCTATGTACAACAACTGAAATGAGTCTAACAACTATAGATGAGCTAGGAGCGTAGTAGGTCCAAGAAATTGTGAAGGTGTGAGTGGTAGTTCAATTTTTCTACATGCAATGATGGACTTTGGACTTAGCTGTTTATGGAAGCTAAAGGATGAGGAGGGACATACAAATATGTCATAATCCTACAAAAGAGAATCCAAACAACCAAAAAATAACCATTGATAGAGCCCTAGAGCCCAAAGAACAGTCATATGCAACACCAACACATCCTTTGAAAAAGGCAAGGCAATGCCTTAATACCATGTATTTCAAAAAAGGCCCTAGGGGAGTTGCAAATGGCCCTTTCAAAAATTAGTGGTCTCTAGAGAAGGCACGATTTATCATAGTGGGTAACATGATTATAAAATAAGCATTATGGATCTTCCTCAACCTTGCATGCATTTGTATATTTAAAATAGATATAAACCATATCCATAGTATAATGTTCTAAATCTCAATTTTGTTTGCTCACAGTTGTGCATAATCATTACAATAGTTCCAATTAAGGGTGTAAAACAAACAAATCAACTAGCATGTTTCTCTGCAACCATGGGCATGTTATAATAAATGAGTGTTTTTCTCATATTTACATAACAATGTATGTATTTTCATGCATGCATGTATGAGAGGATTAGTTTCACCATTAGTATTTAACAAACTGTTTGCAGAAGTCCCATATAGGAAAGACATTTCTAAAAAGAATGCATACAAAGGAAAAGACCAACCATAATATTTGAAACAAAAACTTATAGTTTCAATGTGTCTAAGATTTGCCTTAACTTTAAGCATTTCAATATCTTGTTCTAGTTAAAGTTTCCAAGTAGCGAGAAGTGCTTCATCATGCATTTATCAATGGAATTTTTCAATTACATGTAAAAAAAATGAAAGTTATTGAGTCTAAAAAATATTTGTGAGCACATTTTCACTACCTAAGGCATCTCCACTGTTACTTTATTTAGAGTCTAATGCATGATACATCGACCTTTTAACATCCTAATAATGGCTAGGCTAAGATCAAAATTTTACTTTACCCCTGTTGTGGTAGGAAGCACATTAACATCCCATCAACTTGGACATTTAGTGTATGTGTGGGAAACACAGACATTTTATATCTATGCAACTCTTAATTTAATTTGAAAGAGGAAAATTTGTCAAATAGATAACTGCAAGCCTGAAGAAATCAGGTAATGCAAGTGAATTGTTTCTATAGGCTTCTGCTATGGCGTTAGGAAAAGGTTTTACTGCCACAGATCCAATTTATTGTGAATTGGACAGACATCAAGAACTAGAAGTATCTCACCACATCATGTTAATGAAAATAGTGCCTCAAGTATTTGTACATACTTATCAACACATATCTAATCCATGTTTAGTATTTTGTGCTAGTATTTTAACTGAGCATCCAAAAAAGTGGACCAAGAGTCAAATTTTGTGTAGCATTCAAAATATTGATAGCTGGGTCAAAAATGCTACAAGGAGTTTCCATACCCCAAAACTAGCGTACCAGTTAGTTTTGACTATACAAGATATATTTTCTATTTATACTTGGTAATCATTAGAAACTAATGTAAAAATTGGCACTAGTTTTATGCAATATCCAGAATATTGATATCGGTGATTACTCTCTCCTTTAGACAGAAAATTACTGTTGGTCAGACTGTGATCTGCTGATTGAGACAGGATGTTTCTGTTATGGTATTTACTATTGTTCAGACCGTGGTCTAGTGATTGAAATTTGAAACAAGATTTCTTATATGAAAGTAACCAAGTTTCAAACACCCGCCATACTTAGAGGCAGCTCGTACTGGGGTATGCACTTGACAAAGAACTCTACCATTCAAACAAAATAAAAAGCATAATTTTATAACCCTGGCAGATTTGACATGGCACCCTTCCATTCAAACAAAAAGGGAATATATTATTAATCCTTAAAAAGTGTCACACAAGACAAATGACATTTGTTAGAAACAATCCACACTTTGGATCATAAAAAAGATGTGTAACTCAGTGGTACAGTGCCCCAGAAGTAAATGGAAAATTTTAGATTCCAACATTAACTGGTCCATAAAAAAAAAAGCATCATAGCACAGACTAACAAGCAACTCCAAGCACAAAAATGTAGCTTGAGGATAGATGTTAGAAATCTAGACTTGGGACCATAAATGGACAAGTAACTCAGTGTTAGAGCATCCAACAATAAGTAAGAAGTATTTGTATTAGAAATGTGGCTTAAGAGAAGATGTTAAAAACAATGCACATTTTAAACCATTAAGGGACACAAATAGTAGACACTAGCTTTGACGCCTCTTTACCATGTCTGTTCTTTCTTCCAAAGTGTTACACTCCAAAACATGTTTGACATCCTCCACATTAAGTTACTAAAAAGGAACACAAACCAGATCATAAAGAAAATTACAGAAATAATAGAGCAAAAGAAAACAATCTTTGACATAAAAGATATATTTGCTGAAAGATGAGATGTTGTCATAGTTGAAGGAAACAACCTCCTTTCTTTAGGTTTCATTCTTCTCTTGACCTTTCAATTCATAGACAAGCATTTAAGAAGACATATGTAGAAGAGAACTTAGTAGAACTAAATCTCCCAAAAACTCAACTTTTGAAAATAGAAATACATGTTTTTCTTGCAATAATGGCATTGCATATGAATGTACAACAAAAGTAAAGCAAAGATAATGCATTGATTTGTGAAAGCAGAGACAAGGGTTTAAAATATTCCAGATCATATCCACGACCTGCAAGAGAACTCAAGGTAATGAAAAAGTTACCAGATTCATAAATGAGGATTCACGGGCTGAGAAGGGAAGACTCCCCAAAATTTCCACAGATCCAACAAGAAACCCTATCCCCCATGGAAATGCATGGTAGAGAGAGCATGTAGATTAAATAAAATTTTAAAAAATGAACCAAAATAAGATTGGTATTTTTCTTTGAGGTTTTCTTTAGTCATTAAAGACCGATGACATAAGAGAATATATTTTGGGTCTATTATTATTATTATTATTATTCAATTTTCATTCAACTAAATGCCTTGCATTGTCTAACTTTGATACATTAACAAAAGTTGTAGCTTATTTATCTATAAATTTATTATATATTTATTAAAGTGAATTATTAGTGAAGGATTGGAACAACTTGAATGATATGTTATTTTCATATTTTCATTTGAGAAATCCATAAATGTCTAAGATGGGAAATCTAATTGTAAGCTTATGAAATTATTTTATTTTTATGAGTTGAATTGATATTGTACCTTATAATAAATAATATTATCACTAATTATCATATTATTAACAACTAGATACTAGTATATGTTTCCAGCTATATTAATTACTGGTAAATGTGCTTACCTCTTACCGTATCTTATCCAAGGTCTAGAGTCTTGCTACCTTCTAACCGTGGTAGGGTTGAGGTGGCGTTAAAGGCTTGGAGCCCCAAAAATGTGGCAAACATTTGCGTCCACTTGGGATCCATTATGTTTCTATAATTTATGTAAATTGAATCTAAATGCTTCTAGAAATAACTACTTGACCTTACATTTTTAAGGTACTGCTTCTACAAATAATTACTTTTACAAGCATTACGTTTCTACAATCCATGTAATTTTAATCTAATTGCTTCTATAAATAACTACTTGACCTTTTGAAATGGAAGTGTCTACAAGATATCCCTCAAAATGCAATTGGATTATTTAAATCATATTTTATTAATGAAATTGACAATAATTTCTCTTTGATATATTTGATATGCTAACACAACAACAAAATCAAACTTGCTTTACATTATAGTTAAAACCATTAATAATTCATTAACATAAAGAGTAATAGAATTAAAGTTAGAGAATGTGAATCTCAATTTTTTCTATAAAATATGTGAAGGCCGTAAGACTGCACCAAGAGGAAATTCCTTCCATGCAATAGGTATTTTTAGTGCACCAAGCAACTTGGGCGACCAAATGGGTCACTTAGATATAGGGTCCCATGAGGGGGGCTTACGCTCTCTAGATTATGATCAAATTCGAAAGAAAAAAGAATAAAGGAGTAATTGTCATTTATTTAGTCATTTTTTATTTTTCTAACCAATTATTTAGTTGTCATTTTACCTTATGACCAAATTAGTCATTTATACTTGTGAATTGCAAAAAAATAGTAGAATTTGATCATTTTTAGTCACGTGACTAAAATTTTTAGTTGCATGACTAAAAGTCTTAATCACGTAGTCATTTATATGCCAAAACCTACTATAAATTCTAATTGCAAAATTCTTAGAGGAATTTTAAGTATAGTTACCATTTAGAGATATTGGCAAATAGTGGCTGGAATAATGTTCACACAATAAGTCTATTGGCGAACACACATTATTAGTGAAATGTAACTTCTAAGAATATAAGTATACAATATTATCAAATGTTAATGTGTAAAGGAGTATTAATCATTGATTTAGTCATTTTTATTAGGGTAACTAATTATTTAGTCATTTTAGTTGTGATTTTACCCGATGACCAAGTTGGTCATTTATTTAGTCATTTATATTTGTAGAACATGATCAATTTTAGTCACGTGACTAAAATTTTGTCATGTGACTAAAATTTTGTAACGTGACTAAAATTTTTAGTCACATGACTAAAAAAATGGTAGAACATGACCAGTTTTAGTCATGTGACTAAAAATTTTAGTCACCTGGTCATTTATTTGCCCAAATTCTACTAGTGATATCCAATCCCAATCCATATCACATTCCTTATCCTTCTTCTACTTTTGACAAGGGAAATCCACCTCATTATACTCCATCCACACATGATTCCCTCAATCACCCGCATGATGTGTCTCACATGCTTAACCTTGCCCAAGAGATTAAAGAGCTTAAAAACATTGTCCTTAACTTACAAAATGGGTTCAAAAGAAAAAGTTTGCATTTGAAGACATGTGTCCTCCCCCCTTTCTCCAAATTCATAATCCTTATCTACCACCAAACCCCAACCCTCTATCTAAGCCTCAACCTCCACACAATCCTAATCCTCCAAAACCCACATCATTCTTATCCTCCAAAGCTTCACAATCACCCAAATCTAGACAATACACTCCCCTTGTGGACCCTCTTGATGTCATATTCTACCTATTTGTTGACCAAAACATGATGGTTTTTCCAAACACTATATCCTTTGATGAGAGTCAACCCAAACCTATTTGGTATAAGGAAAATGAATATTGTGATTATCATTACTGCAAGGGTCATGATAAGAAGAGGTTCTTAAAGTTTAAAAAATTTGTTCAAGATCTCATTGACAAAGGAGAGATTGAATTTGAAGATCCCAACCCCTCCATCACATCACCCTCAAAAGTCCACACATGTGAAGAAATTGTCCCAAAGCATGCTAAAAAATATTCCTCTCATCCTTTGAACTGAAGAATTCCTCCACTCCTTGATCCCCTTATTTTGCAAAATCTACCTATCCCTCTTGATCCACCTCATGATTCCATTCCTAATCAAGATCAAGGCATTCCCTCCACTCCATTCCATGATAGCCTTCTATCTCAAGATCCTACCATCCCTTCCACTCCACCACATAATCCTCCCCAAAGTCAAGATCAAAGTACCCCTTCATCTCCATGTCATGATTCCAATCCCTCTCAAGATCCCATTATTCCCCCTAATTCCCCTCATGATTCTAATCCTCCACAAGATTCCACTCTCCATCTTGATCCTCCATCTCAAGATCCTAGTCCTTCACAAGATCCTATTTATTCTCAAGCTCTTATTATTCCTATTAAGGAGCCTCTCAAGGACCAAGGAACCGTACACTTGATGGCCTTGGTGATACCACTTACTTTGTAGATGCTCATATCCCTCCTACACCTTATATACCTCCATTCAAGCATAAAAATATTCATTCATTATCTTCCAAATCTATCTTGGGCCCCTATATCCCTAAAGGAAATCCTTCATCCTGTTCTTCCATTTTGGGCCCTTATATCCCAACTCTAAACCATTCATCCCTTCCATCCATTTTAGTTCATTATGTTCCTCCATCCACTATACCTCTCGCTCCTAGATCATCATTTATTTCTTCCACCATACCTCAAGATCAACAAAGACATGCATCCTTGAGAGATTTATATCCATCCATCCATCAAAACCCATTATGTGAGCCTCATTCATCCACAATTCCCTAGTCTTTTGGAAGCAATTTGGATGCACAACAATAAAATTAGAAATACAAGAATCCACTTACATATGAAGATCACTATGTCCTATCTAACCAACATGTGACTACAAAGAAAAGGGAAATACTTAAGAGACCACAAGGTTCCTCCAAGAAAAAAAAAAAAATCAAAGAAAATATGGGTTCCTATATCCATCATGGAAGAATTACGGTCAAAAGAACATAAATGTAAAGAGAAATCAAAAGCTATGTGGATTCCCAAGTCTCTCTTAAAGGACTAGAATATAAAAGATAAATCAAAGTTGACATTCAAGCTTCCAAAGACTTCCACTCCGTATACTTCTAAATATCTTCCATTCTATCCTCCATCTATTTTGGGTCCTTGTGTCCAAAATCCACATCACTTCCTACATGAAAACCTCACGCTAGCCAATTCATTGTCCCTTAACCTATCCACAACCCTTCAAGGTGTGTGTCAATGTTGATCTTGCCATCATTTCTACCTACTCCCACACAAACCTTTCATTACCATATCCAATATCCAACTCCTATATCTACTCCTTATCCTTCCATATCATATCCTCTCATTCCTCTTACCCCATCCTATAGTGGCCTTGACCAATCATAGCATATCTTTCCAAAGGAACATTATCCAAAGAGAATCGGGCTTGAATTCCTTCAAAAAAAATTTTCCAAAATTATATATATATAAGAAAAAAAATCATCCAATGGTGAAAACTTGGTAATCATGCACCTTGGGCAAGTACCATGATGAAAACCTAGCAAACAGATGTCATGTGTAATTCCTCCCCCTAGTTTTGCTTCACACTTGGGGGAAATTCCTTCTTTCTATCCGTCCATAATATCTTCACTCTCATCTTCCTATCATATCTTTTCAATTCATTTATCCACCTCCCCTTGCACTTTATACTTGGGGGATAGCTTCATCCATACTATGCTACCATAAATATCTTCCACATTCCCTATCCACCATCCATTGTCCTATCTAAGTTCATTATCCTTTCCTTTCCCATCTTTGATCTTGACTATCCTATGCATCCCCTCTATCCATATGTACCTTCCATAATCTTTACTCATCTATCCATTTTCCTACATTTAATTCCATCTATTTTCATATATTTGATCTTGACATCTCTATCCTCCATCTTTTAGTCATCGGCCTAATCATTTCCTTAATCTATGATTTATAATACTCCTTGAGTCCATACGCCTTCCCATGTCCTTGATCTTGATTATCTTATACATTTCCTCCATCCATTATCTATTATCCAATTCCATCTATATCCCTCATATCCTTATCTCCTATCCTCTTCATACCCTCCATCTCATATCCCTTATCCATCCACTTTTCACTTTCATACTTTTTCCCCTCATAAAAAAACCAGAGGTACAAAAATACAAAGAAAATATTCATGCATGCTTTGGACAACACAACACTTCACTTCCCCCATAAATATCCTTTCTGCATTATCGATCCAGTTCATACATTGTTCTCCTCTATATTTTTATCTCCTCCTTTGAGTGTGGGGCATTTAACTCCTTTTTCGAATAGTTCTTGCATCTCCATCCCTATACTCCCCATCCTATAGTCTTCCATATCCTATCCATCCCTTCCATGCATTCATTTTCTAGCCAAACATCTCTTCATCCTTCCATCCTCCATCATTCCTTGGTTATCCCTTGTCATTGGTCCCAATCCACTTATCATTTTTTTCTATCCCATCCTATCCAAGCCCTTAATCATTATTTCATCTTATTCAAACCATCTTTTCTGTCAAATCTATTTGTCTTCTAATCCAATCCATTTATTCCCTTCCATTATTTGCAATCTCATCTTATCAAATCATCCCCTCTTCCAATCCCATTCTATCCAATCCTCTCATTCAAATAAAATTAAAAAATTAAAAAATCAAAAAATAATATAAAATGATCCTACAAAAATTAAAAAAAATTGATATATGATCGCAAAAATAAAAAATAAAAAATATATGATCTTGAAAAAAATCTTTTTTTAAAAAAAATCCCTATAATCCAAAAGATCCCAAGTCAGTTCATTCAAGTGCAATAAATACTAATCCATGCAATCCAAACTTGCAATCTAGCACACTAATCTTTCATCAAGCTATCATATTAAACCAAATCAATTGATAATAAATTGATCAATTTCAAATCCAATCATCATCATGGGATGTATCCTTCCCACTCCTTGAGGCCCTGCCCTTGCAATCACCCAATCAATCAATCAATCAATCAATCAATTGGTTTCTAGCTTGACTAGGGGCAATATGTTGGTTTTCTTTTGGTGTTTTAGGTATGCTTTCTTGTTTCTTGTATGTATTAGTATTTTTTTCATCTATCATGGTCTTTGCATCCTATTGTCACAAGGGCATCATGGTCTTCAATATCATGGCATCATAAGACATATGGTTGTATTTGACCCTTTTGATCACATACTTGGCACATGGTCATATTGGTTCCTCATGCCTTGGTGCATAATGTCAAGAACAATATCAAAATAGGATATTCTCTCCCATGTTGACACAATGATACTTTTCATTTAGGTTCATTTTGCATTGGAGGTCTTCTTTTATTCACTTCCTCTATCCTCACCCTTCCTTTTCGAGAAAATTGTCAAAATTAATTTTTTGCCCAGTTTTCTCGAGGGCGCACATCCTCTTCCTATCGTCACTTAGGCATGACTCCTAGGGCATCTTATTTTCTTCTTTTTGGCCATGATGTCGATTTCGACACCGCATCAAAGAGGGGCAAAATGTAGACACCTCAAATTGTCCATTCACACTAATGTTACTTTTTGTTAATATTTTCCCTTAACATTATGGTTAATTTTATTAATTGACTATAATCGTTATATTATTCAATTTATTTAATTAAATTTACTTTAATTAAATAAATTCATTTTCCCTTTGTATTTAAATTCTATTTAAATACTTTAATATATTAAATTTAATTTAATATATTATCCCTCCATTTCCCTTTATAAAATAAATTTTATTTATTTTATTCCTCCACTAGCCTAAAGTTCTTCTAAACCATGATTAAATTAAATTTATTTTAATTTAATTAATTTTCCCTTTTATCTATGCTTACATTTTTCTAATATTCCTCTAATTGTGATTAAAAGGTGGATTACCTCTAATCATGTGCACAATCACCTTTTCTAAGGTGTCCACCTCTCCATCTCTTTTCTCCACCAATAATTTTTAAATTCCTCTTTCCCTGTAAAAGTGAAGTTTGACTTTTGCACCTTTTTCAAATCCTAGCTAACATCCTTTTTTCTCTTAATCATATCCACTCATTTCTTTTGCCTCTTAATCCTATCCACTCATTTCATTTTGCCTCTTCATCATTTCCAAACCCTACCTAACCTTTAATCGTAGCCACTCATTCTTTTGCCTCTTAATCCGCACCGTCCAATTGTTTTCATTTTCTATAAAAGGAGGCTTCACTCCTCATATTATGTCTAAGTTCTTTTTCTTCTTAATCTCTTAGCTTTTGCATCTTTTAGCATTCTTAATCATTCTAGTTCTTTTCTTCATTTTAATCTAATATTGTTCTACATCTTAATCTTGTTGCATTATCATAGATCTTAATCTTATTTGCATTATCATTATCTAGAATTAATCTTGCATCAATCTTAATCTTTATCATTTGTGAAGCTTGGGACAAGTTCCTCATACTTTTTTTCAATCCCTTCACCATCATCTAGCTTGCATCTCCTAGTTTTGCATTAATTTTGCATTTCATTTGTGTTGGGAGAGCGTACCCATAATAATTTCAAAGAGAAAATCAAACAAGGCTTTGGGTACCCTTGTTTTAGCTCATCAGAGGTTGTAGTGAAAGTTACTTATTTTGTTGCATTTGAAATTACTAACATCTAATGTGATTGTTTGTTGTTTTGGTGTTTTGTATTTGCAACAAATAGGTCCATATTTTTATTGCATACAACTACAAGAGGTAGATGATGAAAGCAGGAATATATGGACTAAAATCCTATGTCCAACAGAGAAAATTCAAGAAACTGCATCGACAGTTAACACTGAGGAACCTCAATCGAGCATACAAGTAGAGAAGCTTATAAATGTTGAGGATGAGACAATTCCTATCTTAGATACTGAGCAACCTGAGGAAGAAACTAATGCAAAATAATTAATAACTGGTAGTGACAATGTGATGAAAGGAATCCTGTAGATGCTGACTACTCTAGGGGATGAACAAATTTTGATTAAAGACATAACATGAGGAGACATTGATGATGAGGTTAAAGAAGATTAAATGATTACTGGTGCTACTAAGAACCTTGGTGAAGAGGAAGTAACTGAGGTAGCCTGAGTAATGGTACTAGGTAATCTTCCTATATTGGTACAAGCTATTGAGATAGCTACCCAGACACAAAAAGAGAATACTCCACCCGAGCAAGTAATAGATACAAATGAAGATAAGGGTGAGGAAATTGGTAAGGAGACAAAGCATAGTGGAGAAACTACACAAGGTGAGGCAAACAATGAGACCACTGATGTGACAAAAAATGTACAAGATACACAAATAGAGATAATGGTAGACACTTCTACCACCAACAACTAGTCACAAGCCCCTGCACCATAGATTGTAGAATCAGTTACCATGAAAAATAAGGAAGAAGAAAACTCCACCAAGCCACCAAAGGAAAATCATGGGCACAAGGATCAACTTTCTATTGCACAATCACCATCATCTAGCGTGCAAGAGAAGAAGAAGAAAATAAAGAGAGAAAGTAAGGGTCCGGTCACACTTGATGAAATCATAGAAATACCAGTATTTGACCCAAGGACAGTTGACCCTAAAGCTCTCAGGAAGTATGGAGAGCTATACGCCTAAAAAATAGCACAAGAAAAGCTGGGGCAAGAACATAAGAATACAAAGGTGCTAGAGAATGTCAAGGAAATCCTCATACAAGTTGCTCCAGATGTAAATGTTGATGAATCCTCCCCCATCATTGAAAAAATTTCATTGCTTGCTGAGACTGTCAATGGCCCCACTACTGATACCGAGTAGATGATTGAAGAGAGAGCCGAACAAAAGATTCAATAAAAGTTAACTGAAAAGATCAGCCAAGTAGTGGTAGTGAACAAGGTAAAGCTTTCAAAAGTTGTAACTAAATTGGAAAGAATTATTGAAAATGTTCTTACAATTTTTAAATAGTTATGCACTCTAGATCACTTCACTACCGAGAAACATGTACTCTAGTTCAGTTCAATTGCATTATTCAATAGTTAAACACATACACCGATTAAGACTAGATTTTATAAAGGAAGAGGAAAAAATCAGAGAAGAGGTAACCAAGCTACAAGCTCAGTTACTACCACATTTGGAAGTGATGCAAAAACATGTGACAAAGAAAAAGAAATTGATTTCCACCCCTGATATCTCAGTCAAAGAGAAATTTTTTGATATGCATGCACAAGTGAGCTTAGAGCAGTTGGCTCTAGAAAACCTTAAGAAAGAACAAGAGAAACTTATGGATAATCTCAAGAAAACCCATCCTAACATTTTTGAAAAATTGTAAGTATATTCTTTGTCATTATTTTCAAAAAAGGGGGATAACATATGTATATAAGCCAAGAGCATGCTCAAAGGGGGAGTCACTGAGAGTCACTAAGCTTACATATTTATGGTTTTGTAAATTTTTCAAGTTCAAACTTTTATAATGGACATACATATAGATTTTTGATACAAATGCCAAAGGGGGAGAATGTTACTCCTAAATGGATTGAGTGTTGTCATTAGCATTCATTTGTATAGTTGGTAAAAAATGAAAGGTACTTCAATCAGTTATAACTGCACAGTAGTCACCAAGTACAATAGTTACCGAGTACACATGATAACTGAGCATCCATAAATATTGAGACCGAGAGACAATATTTTCTGAGTAATCCACAATTCACATAATTTTTTTTGAATGACACACAATTCAAGGTGAATAACTTTTTGCTGAGCAAGAAAATAGTTTACCAAGATGAAGGTGAATATTTATTGTGGATGTAATCATTAAATGAATGATGATTCATATGTAATGATGATCTAGGTTAATCATATGAACCGTTGATCTTAGGTTTTCTAAGATAATGTAAAACCCTAATTAGGTCAAATAAATTTGATATAAGTATTGTGAAGATTTCATTTTGACATATATCATCAAGAAGTGGCTACACTCAAGGCCATCTAAAGATCAGACAGGGTTTTGATAAAAGGATTTTGATAGAGCATTCATTTTATCTGAAACACACATAGGGCTATTGAGTAGTACAAAAGGACATATTCTTCACAAAAAGGTCATATCATTATTGTACTTAATGGATCTAATATCAACAATTTGAGTTGTATTTCATATAGATCATATATCACTGTTACTCTCTAACAATTGTAGTGGATTCAAAATCTCCTAACAGAGTGGACTTAATAGTTCTTTATTAAATCTCTTAATTGAGTGCACACATATATTGTGTTTCTAAAATCCTCTAAAAAGGTAGATCTAGCTGATCTTTTTGTTACTCCTAGTAGAATAAGATCACCAGAAGTGATGAATCTTTGTAAGCCTTAACCAACAACTTTATTTTTGCAGAAGTGAAGCTTTTTGGATTCCATCCCCACCGCACTTTTTACCTTCTAACAAGGGTTTCTATGATACCAAAATACATCTGTCATGAGTATTGAAGTTTCATATATGTTTTGTTAACTTTTTTAAATGCATTTACATTTTAGTTATGTTATTAAGTTTATGGTAAAAGAAGTTGACACAGTCAGTTATTGAAGTACATGTTTACAAGTGATGCAGGACCTTTTGTAGGTCATAAACTCATACAAAAACTTTTGGAGGTCATAACTTTTGACTCAGGTCTGGGTTTTTGTTGAAATTTTTTAGGCGCGTGCCTCAGGAGGTGCCATTTGTTTTGTCAATGATCTTAGATTAATTGGGGTCTATTTTAGCACATTTTTCAGGAGTTGAAAGTTTCATCTGGGGCTCCGAAATTAGCTTTTAGTGTTTTGTCTCTAGTTTTTAGAAAGTTCTATTTTGTAATAAATCTAAATTTATGTTTCTGAATCTCAGATATTAGTTGGCAATTCTTTCTAACTTAGTCAAGGGCATGTTTAGGGAAAAACTCATCTTTTTAGGTGTTGTTTTGAAAATTACCAAAAATGGAAAAAAACAACTATGGAAAAAACTACCAAAAAGGGTAATTTTTGGATTTCTTGATTTTCTAGGTTTTTTGGTTACTTAAGAGTTTGCAGCGAATTGTAGAGGCAGTCAATGATGAATGAACAATATTGAAGGTTTCAAATCTATTTTTTTTATCTGGTAATTAATTTTTATTGTTAATAGAGGATTGTGTGCTACATCATTTGGTTTCAGAGCTAGAAGATGGTTGGGAGAGGGAGAGGAAGAGGAAGAGGAGGTGTAACGCTGATGTAAAGATTAATGATGGATATTTAGAGGTAGATTGAATGACTCAGTGAGCAAATAGATAATCAAGGATTACAAGGAGGGGATGAATCTGATGAAGAGGGAAACCGAAGAGGCGCTGACCAAAATGAAGAAAATACCAAAGAGAGGTTGGAAGAAATGAGCTATGAAGATAGAGTTTTCAAGGATTTGGAAGGAAGGAGTGAAGCAATCAAGATTGATGTTTCAGACTATGCTGGTAGTCTTAAGCTAGAAGAATTAATAGACTGGTTGAATGAGATGGGGAAATTTTTTGAATGGAAGCCTATGACAGAAGAGAAGAAGATGAAGTTTGCATGCACAAAATTAAAGGGACATGCAATGATATGGTGGGATCACCTCCAAAAGGAACAAAATAGAAAGGGAAAAGAAAAGATTAAAACATGGAGCAATATGGAGAAAAATCTCAAGGAAAAATTCTTACCCATGGATTATTCACAAACCCTTTTTCACAGGTTCTAGAATTTGAAGAAGAACTTGTCTTCAGTGCAAGACTATACAAATGAATTCTACAAGCTATCCATGTGCATAGAGCATCATGAAAATAATGAGCAGATGGCTGCTAGATATATGAATGGCCTAAAATTCTCCATCCAAGATGAATTGAGCATGCATTGTGTCAACAGTATGGAGGAAGCCTACCAACTAGCCCTAAAGGTTGAAGAAAAGTAGAATAGGCAATATATCTAGTGGAATAGAGGTGGTCAAAGGGGTACCTCAACTCTATTTCAGGGAGGTTCTAATAATGGTCGGGGAGATTCTTTTCAAGGGTTTGAAAACAATATAGACACCAGGCAAGATCCTCCAAATCAAGAAAGAGGAAGGGGGTTTCAGAGAGGACAAGGCTATAGAGGTGGAAGAGGCTAGGAAAACTAGAGAAGGCCTTTCACTTATTTTAGGTGTGGAGAAGAAGGGCACAGAGCCTTTGAATGCTCAAATTATAACACACCAGAAAGAAATCAAGGAGGACAACCTAGAGTGAACCTAGTTCAGCCAGAATTCATAGAAGTAGGAACAAAACAAGAAGTGCTACCAAATGTGGGAGAAACTCTCATGATGAGGAGATCGATGATCATCCTAGAGAAGGAAGAAGTCCCTATAAAGAACCTTGATGATTCGTGGCTTAGAATCAAAATCTTCAGAACTAGATACACTTCTGGCGGAAAGGTATGCCAAGTTATTATTGATGGGGGTAGTTGTGAGAATATGGTAGCTAAGGAAATGGTAGAGAAATTAAATCTAAAATGTGAGAAACATCCTTGCCCTTACCGTATTGCATGGTTTAAGAAAGGAAATGAGGTTACTATTGATAAAAGATGTCTGGTTAGGTTTACTATAGGAAAAATCTATAAGGATGAGATATGGTGTGATGTTATTCCTATGGATGCTTGTCATATTTTGTTGGGAAGGCCATGGCAGTATGACAGGAAGATCATGCATGATGGAGAGAAAAATACATATACCTTTTGGAAGGATGACTCTAAAGTGAATCTCTTACCACTTAAGGATGAAAGGAAGAATGAGACCATGTTGTCTGCAATGGATGTTGTCAAAGAAATGAAGGTGATAGGGTGTTGCTATGCATTGGTTTTAAAAAGAGGAGAAGAACTAGAAGACATAATACCACATGATGCAGTAAAGATACTAGAAGAATTTTCTAATGTTATTCCAAATGAGCTACCTGACGGTCTCCCACCAAAAAGGGATATACAACACCATATTGATTTGATTCCTAGAGAAACTCTTCCTAATCAAGCAGCTTATCAATTGAACCCAACACAACATGCAGAGCTCAACAAACAAGTAATAGAACTAGTTGAGAAAGGCCCGGTTAGAGAAAGCATGAGCCCATGTGTTGTGCTTGCATTGTTGACCCCAAAGAAGGATGGAACATGGAGGATGTGTACTAACAGTAGAGCAATTAATAAGATTACTATCAAGTATCAGTTTCCTATTCCTTGTATAGAGGACATGATGGATGAATTAGCAGGGGCCAAATACTTTAGCAAGATTGATCTGCGAAGTGGATACCACCAGTTTCAGATTTGTGAAGGAGATGAGTGGAAGATAGCTTTTAAGACCATGGATGGCTTGTATGAATGGATGGTTATTCCATTTGGGCTTTCTAATGCACCAAGTACATTAATGAGATTGATGAATACTATCTTACGACCCTACATTGGTAAGTTTGTTGTAGTTTATTTTGATGATATCCTAATTCACAGTAGAAACAAAGGAGAATAACTACAAAACTTGAGGATCATCCTAAGTGTGTTGAGGAAAGAGAAGCTCTATGAAAATTTAAAGAAGTGTAGATTCATGCAAAATAGCTTGACTTTTCTAGGCTTCATCATTTTTGAAGATGGTGTTCAGATGGACCCAAAAAAGGTCAAGGCAATCCTAGAATGGCCTAGTCCATCTATCATAACAAGAGTAAGGAGTTTTCATGGATTGGAAACCTTTTATAGAAAGTTCATTCAGAATTTTAGCAGTATTGTAGCGCCCATAACAGATTATACGAAAGGAAGGGAATTCACATGGACAATAGCTACTGAACAGAGTTTCCAATTCTTGAAGAAAAAGGTAACTAAAGCTCTTATATTGGCACTTCCAAATTTTGATAAATTATTTGAAGTAGAGTGTGATGCTTCCCATTTTGGGATAGGTGTTGTTCTTAGCCAAACAAGTAAACCAATAGCCTTTTTCAGTGAAAAGTTAAATGATGCAAAGAAGAACTATTCTACCTATGATTTAGAATTTTATGCTATTGTTCAAGCCTTAAGGCATTGGAGGCATTATTTGGTCCCACAAGAATTTGTACTATTTACAGATCATTTGTCCTTGAAATATGTGAACACACAAAAGAAATTGAATAGTAGGCATGCTAAATGGGTGTCTTCCTTGCAAGGGTATAATTTTGTTTTGAAGCATAAGTTTGGAAATCAGAATCAGGTTGCTAATGCCCTAAGTCAGTGTGTTACACTCATAACTACAATGGAAATAGAGGTCATTGGTTTTGATGCTATTAAAGTTTTGTATGAGGCTGATGATGATTTCTAGGAAATTATAGAGAAGATTAAAGAACTAGGAACTAACCTTTTAGATCACATGAGAGGAGAATACTTTATGTAGGATGGTTACCTCTTTAGAGGAAAACAACTTTGGATACCAGCTAGTTCCATGAGGGAAAATATTATTCAAGAATTTCATAGTGGTGGTTTGGCTGGTCACTTTGGGAAGGACAATATAATAGCCTTGGTTGAAGATAAATACTACTGGCCAAAACTGAAAAGGGACATTACTAAGTACGTGGCAAGGTGCAGAATCTGTAAAGTGGCTAAGGGTCACTCCCAAAATACAGGATTGTATACACTCCTACCTATACCCATCAAGCCTTGGATAGATGTGAGTATGAATTTTGTATTGGGGCTTCCCCACACCTAGCGAGGTACAAATTCTATCTTTGTAGTTGTTGATAGATTCTCTAGGATGGTTCATTTTTTTGCTTGTAAAAAAACTAATGATGCCACAAGGATAGCCAACTTATTTTTCTCAAAAGTTGTTAGACTCCATGGCATTCCAAAGACTATCACTCTGACAGGGATACTAAATTTTTGAGTCATTTTTGGAGGACCTTATGGAAGAAGACTAGAGCACAGTTGTAGTTTAGCAGTGCCTATCATCCCCAAACTGATGGGCAAACTGAGGTAGTTAATCAGAGTTTGGGAAACCTATTATGATGTATTGTTGGTGAAAATCCCAAGTAGTGGGACTTGGCGTTGCCTCAAGAAGAGTTTGCTTACAATAGTTCTATTAACAAATCAACTAGAAAATATTCTTTTTAGATTATCTATGGTAAGAATCCTCAGGGTGTTTTGGACCTTGTACAACTCCCTGTGCAAGATAGAATTAGCGATGATGGGGAAGCATTTTTTGAACACCTTCAACAACTTCAACAAGATGTGAGGAGTAAATTACAGGATAGCAATGAGTGCTATAAGGTTGTTGTAGATGTCAGTAGAAGGAGATAGATATTTCATGCAGGTGATTTGGTGATGGTGTACTTGAGGCGTCAGCAATTTCCCACTAGCACATATCATAAGCTAAAATACAAAAAGATAGGTCCTTGCAAAATTTTGAAGAAGATCAATGATAATGCTTATGAGGTTTGTCTACCAGATGATCTGGATATTTCTCCTATCTTTAATATTTCTAATTTATATGCATTTCATGGAGAACTATCTAAGCTAGATAGTACAAATGAGGTGGATTGGCAGCACCACCTTCCAAGAAAAAAGAAGGAAAAGATTGCCCACATTCTGGACCAGCAGTCTACAGTCACCCGAAATGGCTCTTACAATAGGTACTTGATTCAGTGGGAGGGATTACCAGCAACATATAGCACCTAGATCTCAGAATGGGAAGTGATAAAGTTGGACCCCACAAAGTTGCAACAGTTCACAAAAAACCACTTGTAGGAGTTGCGTTCCTTTAAAGAAGGGGAGAATGATGCAGGACCTTCTGTAGGTCATAAACTCATACAGAAACTTTTGGAGGTCATAAATTTTGACTCAGGTCTAGGTTTTTACTAAAAATTTCTAGGTGCATGCCTCAGGAAGTGCCATTTGTTTTGTCAATGAGCTCAGATCAATTGGGGTCCATTTTAGCACATTTTTGGGAGCTGAAAGTTTCATCTGGGGCTCCGAAATCAACTTTTAGTGTTTTTTCTCTAGTTTTTAGAAAGTTTTATTTTGTAATAAATCCAAATTTATGTTTCTGAATCTCAGATATTAGTTGGCAATTCTTTCTAAATTAGTCGAGGGCATGTTTAGGAAAAAACTTAGCTTTTTAGGTGTTATTTCAAAAATTACCAAAAATGGCAAAACACAACTATGGAAAAAAACTGCCAAAAAGGGTAATTTTTAGATTTCTTGATTTTCTTGGTTTTTTGGTTACTTAAGAGTTTGTAGTGAATTGTAGAGGCAGTCAGTGATGAATGAACAATATTGAAGGTTTCAAATCTAACTTTTTATTTGGTAATTGAGTTTTATTGTCAACAGAGGATTGTGTGCTACATCAACAAGGATTAGCTTGAAAGACTTTAAGGGTACTGATTCACCCCTCCCCTCTCAATACACACCTTTCCATAATACTAACATTAAGACCTAATAGGACCTAATATGACTAATAAGAGGTCTAATAGGACCTATTAGGACCTAACTTGATTAGTAAGACCTAAAACCTAGTAATAAGAACTATTAGGACCCTTAAGACCTAATAGGATGGATTAAGATTTAATACCTAAGTAATAGGATGTATTAATACTAATTAAGATCAATTAACACCAATTAAGAGCTATTAGGATCTATTAAGACCAATGAAGACCAATTAAGACCTAATAAGATCTAATATGACCCGTAAGACCTAACATGGCCCCTTGAGAGTTAATAGGACTAATATGACCTATTAAGACAAATTAAACCTAAAACATGACTAATAAGACCAATTAGGACCTATTACTTGACCAATTAAGACCTAATAGTACCTATTAAGACCAATTACGATCCATTAAGACCTAATTTTACCCTTAAGACCCAATATGACCACTTAAGACCTAATAGGACCCCTTAAGACTAATTAAGACCTAAAATGTGACTAATAAGACCTAATAGGACCAATAAGACCCATAAGACCTAATAGGAAGTTAATACAACCTAATAGGACTAATAAGACCAAATAGGACTAATAAGACCTAATAAGACCAATTAAGACCTAATAGGACCAATAATGATCTCTCTCTCTCTCTCTCTCTCTCTCTCTCTCTCTCTCTCTCTCTCTCCATTTAGTCTCTTTATGGTGAATATGTATTTTGGGTCGTCCCCTTAAGAGGATTTTTCTTGAACTGTGTAGAGCCTTTTAAGACACTATTAAGAATTAATTTTTGTTTGCAGCCCAAGTTCAAGAAAAATATGAGAATATTATTCTAGCTAAAGGGTTGAAGAGAAAAATAAATCATAAAATCATAGATCATTTAATTGAAATGGATGTGGAAAAATTGAGATATTATGCAAAACAACCTACAAATACTACGAAGAGGGCATTGTCGAATAAAAAGTATAGGTAAATAATTGCACAATTTGAGAATCTTGATACACTTGAAAAAACCCAACTCTTATAAATTTCACTTCTTAAAGATGAGTTTAAAGAGCCATTAAAACTTTTGGGTGTATATGCAAATTTGAAAAAGATGAAATTGTCTAACATACAAAAAGATTTTGTTGAAAGTATTAAGGAAGGTTTTCATTCCATTGGGAAAACAAATAGATCTACAGATAAGTCCATTTCAAGAATAGTGATATTGACATCTAGTTTAAATAAAAACATGTCCCAAAAAAGACAAATCTCTTCACTTTTATCTCATATCGGGTATAGTAGGAAGACAATATTACATTATTTGAAAAGAAGAATCAATTTCGATAATACTACATTGGAAGGTAATTGGGCACTAATGTGTAAAGTTCCTCGCTCTAATAGGATTGATGAAACTATTAGGAACTTGATTAAGAACTTTTGGACTGATCATACTCGTCCTTCGTCAAATTTTAGAAATGTTATCAAGCATAGGACAGGTCTTGAGGAATATTTTTGGGACATAAAACATTAGTTGAACACCACACAAAATGAAATGTATCTCTCATTTTGTAATTCAAGCCTTGACATAAAG
The DNA here is from genome assembly GCA_027943335.1 of Chamaecyparis obtusa. Classification (NCBI taxonomy): domain Eukaryota; kingdom Viridiplantae; phylum Streptophyta; class Pinopsida; order Cupressales; family Cupressaceae; genus Chamaecyparis; species Chamaecyparis obtusa. The sequence continues at coordinate 586,407 of BSBK01004012.1, read as the reverse complement.
ATTGGACAAACAATGTTTGAAAGATTAAAGATATATTATGTGAAGATAAATAAATCTTTTGAAACTTATTGTCAATATCATATTGAATTTGTTCTCTACTATCAAGGGTTTTGAAAGATGATAGAATAAAGTGATGGTTCTCAAAATTCTTTTCCTAAATGACAAAGCTAATTCATAGCATCAATCTTATGTGACAAATCAATTGGACATACAATACATGAAATAGATTTCATAAGAGAAACTTGTGAAACATGTGGGAATTTGGCTAAATTTCCTATGAGAATTTAAGATATTGACATGATGAGGATGGTAAAATGTAAGAGTTACAAGTACATAAAGTTTGAAACAAAAGTTGTGAAAGAATCAACAAGGTTGGAATATGTAGAGGAGGAGATACTTGTTGGAGCATTTATGGAGAATTTTCATAAATTGATTCAAACATATATACATCATGGTTTATTTCTAAGTGGAAAGTAGAATAGTTCCAAATACTAAGAGAAACTTTCCCACTTGGAACAATTTTATCGATCGTTGAATTTGTAGAGAATTACTCTTTTTTTTTCTCAAAATCAACTTCAGGCATAATAATATTATACAAAGGTCACTATTATGGTCCATGTGTTTTATCGACATGCATAATTAGATTTGGATGATGTTGAATGTACATATAAAGCATAGGTCATTAAGATATGATATCACTTTTACATTAGTGATGATAAAGAGTATTGCACACATTTTATCGAACATTGTTTTGAGACATTTTTTCGATATTTAAAAAACAAAGGCATACAAATTGAAAAGTATTTCATTTTTCAGATGGATGTGAATAAAAATTTAAATTAGAAAGACCATTTTATGCACTATGTAGATACGATCAATACGAAAAGATTCCACACATTTGGAGTTTCTTTGAGAGTGGACATGGAAAGGGTGAGCATGATGGAGCAAAAGCTTGTATCAAACATGCTTTAAGAAAGTATCAAATGGACTATCACAGATATCATATAAATAATTCTCATGATGTAGTTGAGTGGTGCAAGATGCACTTTCCAATTCTAAATGAGGCTACAACATCATTATGATTGAATCGAGTCATACCGTTTAGAGTGTTCTAGGAGATATCCAGTATATATGAAACATATTTTCAAATTATTAAATCAAATTTGTATATATGTACTTTAAATTTATTGATTTGAACATGTACATAAAGTTTAACTTTTTTTAAATTTTTACATGTCTTTCTCAAGTTTTGATACAAGATCAATGCATGAATGCAAGAGGGTAGACAAAACAAGATCTCTACATTTAGTTATGAGTATAGAAAGTAACTTGCCATCATTGTACACTAGAGATTAATCATGCATTTATTATGAATGCACTACTAAAAAATATGTTAAATACATCAACCAACAATGTGGATATGTTAGTGAATGTAAATTGGTGTCACTAGATGTTACTGCTACAAATGATGAAGTTGAGGATGAAAGCTATCACGACACTCCATTGATTTCTACTGATTATTACCATATTTCAGGTTTGATCAAAATTGGTACATATATATTTAGGTTTCATAATATCAATTTACATAAATTTAGTGACCATGTACATTCTTATTTACCATTCAATATAGACATGTATATATATAGTAAATTATACTTGAAGTCTCTTTAATTTAAATTTACAAGTTGAACTAAAAATATATATTACAAGACATATTTTTGCAGTAATAGAAAAGACTAGAAATGTAGAAGGTGTTAGTTACTATTTATTACACTGCACCAAGGAGAGGAAGAAGCTACCAAAGAATGAAACTAGTGATTAAATTATGTTTCCCATAGGTTCTAGTAGTGTATTTATGTTTAATTTATTAAAATTAAGATAAATTGTGATGGAATTTTGTGCACATCTATGGTTAATTTGTCTATGTTGTTTCTTTTCTATTTAGGTTCAATTGTTTTGCAAGGAATGAATTTTAAGAAAATCAAAATACTTAAACATGGGATTCATTTTATTGATTATCAACCTAGAACAACAAGGTTTATTAGTATAGCCACCTTGTAATTGCCACTACCCTATCTCTTCATCCAATTGCAAGATGTGGCATTTGTAAGTGGAGACTTGATACTGATGATCATGAGAGAATGTCACGTTTTATCCAATAGTGAGGCAAACCACTTGATGTAGCATAGAAATAATGTATATATGTATTTTTGAAACTTGTGTAAATTTTTGTTGAACAATTTGACATAGAGATAAATTTTTCTTAAGTAAACTATTACAATTTGAACAATATTAATACTTATTTTGAAATTTGAATGTATATTTCATGTCTTAAGGGGATGATTAAATACTTATCACAATTTGAATGTATGCATGATATTTCAATTCTTTGTTTGTATAGTTGATTAATTAGGACATGTCTTAACTGGATGATTTAATACTTATCTCAATTTGAATGTATGTGTGATATTAATACTTATTTCAATTTAAATGTACTGCACATCTTAAGGGGATGATTTAATACTTATCTCAATTTAAATGTATGTCTTAAGGGGCTGGTTTATTACTTATCTCAATGAATGTGTACATGCATGATATTGCAATAATTTGTTTGTATAGTAGATTTATTTGGACACATCTTAAGGGGACCTAGATGAAATAACTACAATCCTATACATATAACTTCTACATCATCAAATGCATATTTAGCTTACATGTAAAACATATAAATTCAAACATATAACTTAGATCGTCAAATTTATATATAAATTACATGATGTCAAACATATATATATTAGATCATCAAACATATATCAAAAGTATAGAGATCAAATAATATCAAATGTAACATCATCAAATGTAAACATATCTTCTTATTCTACATCATTAAATGTATATTATAAATTACATGTCAAACATATAAATTAAAACATATAACTTAGATCAACAAATGTATATAAATTACATGATGTTAAACATATATAAATTAGATCATTAAACATAGATCAAGTATAGCCAAGTATAGCATGTCAAACATCAAGCATAGATCAAGTATAATTTTTAGATCATAAAACATATAACATGTCAATTGAATCAAACATAGATCAAAATTATATAGATCAAATAATATCAAATGTAACATGTCAATCATAAAACATAGATCAAAAGTATATAGATCAAATAATATAAAAAACATATAAACTATCTCTAGAAATATGATGAAAGTGTCTATATACTAGAGCTAGATGGATCAACAACCTAGGACTCATCATGATGACTCCTCACTAAGCAGTCCCTAGAGTGATAGTATCATGTTGTGAAGGATGTGTCGAGCCCTGTACAGAGAAAGAGATATAAATTACACACACACACACACACACACACACACACAGATATATATATATATATACATATATATATATATATGTATATATATATATATATATATGTATATATATATATATATATATCTATATATATATATATATATGTATAGTTATATATATATATATGTATATATATATATATATATATATATATATATATATATACATATACATATATATATCTATACATATACATATACATATACATATACATATATACATATCTATACATATACATATACATATACATATACATATACATATACATATACATTATACATATACATATACATATATATATATATATATATATATATATATATATATATATATATATATATATATATATATATATATATATATATATATATATAATATATATATATATATATATATGGATGGGTGGGTATGTGCAAGATCATGGTATACCAAACTATGGCCTTAAGTGGCAATGAAAAATTAGAAAATCAAGGTTAGTCAACTTGACATAAAAAGTTGAACATCTTATGAACCTTATGTGAAAAAGTTATAACAATAGAATCTGTAAGAAATTGAATGTAGTTTCTAAACTACTAGTTCTTGTCTGAATTTTTTTTAATCTAATTGTTCAAAATTTTAAATTTCAATGCGAGTAGTATGAAAATTTCAAGGAAAGCTAAAAAGTACGTGTATGTTTGACCACCTTAATCACAATAAAATGATGATATATTTTCCCAAGATTCTTGATATAAGTAGCAAACTCATTCATGGATGTGACACATATTTTTTTGTAATTTTTTGTCAAAAAATAATTAATTATGAATTTTATGCTACAAATTTTTTCAAAATAAATTAAATCTCGTGTCTAACCACCTTAACTAATTCTAAACTTTACAAAATTGATTTTTTTTTTCCTTATAGTAGCCGAAGCATACAATGTGATGCATGTTTCATATTTTAAAAAGGTTAAACGGTTTGAAATTTATTGTTGTTTTTCAATCAGTATGTCAATTATAACTTTAAAGATAACTCAATTGAAAAATAAGTAATAATTACTTACCAAACTCAAAATTTGACATCAATTATATTGATGGAAAGCTGATAATGTCTTTAAGAAACCCTTTTCGTTTCATCAATTTTGGGTGAAAAAAATAGTCGTCAACTACATGGTCAAAGTCTCGATATCAGAAACTATCTCTTGAAACATGCCTAAAGGGTTGACCACCCACATTTGGTATTGCCCAAGCAAATACCAAGCCTAATCAGATATCCGATAAAATCAGATATCCAAAATTTTCAGATATCTGATAATATCGGATATCCAAAAATTCCTGCCTATTTTGAAATTTCAATTGCACTACTTTTCTCAAATTCAAGTTTCATATTAAATGTATTTTTTTTATGGTAATATTAATTGTGTTATATTAAGTAGTATTATTTTTATGTTTTGATTATGTAAAAATAGGTTTTGAAAGGACCCGAAACCCTTTACATAGAGAAAATAGACAAAACAATTAAGCTCCAATAGTTCAAGTGCATCAGCACCAAAAAAAGCAACACAAACGAGTCCTTAAACACAAAGAACAGCCAAAAGAAAAGGACAACAAAAAAGGAAAGCAAGACATCAAGCTGCTGTTTAAACACATTTCATCAGTTCTGCAGCCTGATCAACAAGAATCTACATGTTTGCAGAAGACAGCTTTAGATCTTTCATGTCATTCTTGTTGCCATCTTCCACCATCTTGGACCTGGATCTCGTATGCCTGCTAGGTCCTTGATCCTCTTTAGTCTCTATGATCTCTTGGTTCCCTTTCCATTATCAAACTTGTCAACTTGTATTATTTTTTATGTTAATATTAATTCAATTGAGTATTTTTTTCAATTTTAAGTTATATATTATAAATTATTATTTTTAATATTAATATTAAATAATAATAGCATAGAATTTAAAAATGGGAACTCAAAACTAGAATATTTACTTGTCTTAACAACCTCCTTAAAAGATTTTGACTGCCGGACAAATCCTTCTTCACACTTCCAGTGACATCATCTTTATGATTTCATTGCAGATCATTACTATTATAATATAATTTTTATAATAGCATGTATTATATCATTATTATTTATTTCTCTATTGTATAATAGTATAATATTAACTTATTAAATATTTATATTATATGTTCAATATTATACCTAAGGGAGAGAGAGAGAGAGAGAGAGAGGAGAGAGAGAGAGAGAGAGAGAGAGAGAGAGAGAGAGAAGGGCAGAGAGAGAGAGAGAGAGAGAGAAGGGGAAGGGGAAGGGGAGAGAGTAGGAGAGAGAGAGAAGGGGAAGGGAAGAGAGTAGGAGAGAGAGAAGAGAAGGAGGAAGGGGAGAGAGAGAGAGAGAGAGAGAGAGAGAGAGAGAGAGAGAGAGAGAGAGAGAGGGAAGGGGAGAGAGTAGGAGAGAGAGAGAAGGGGAAGGGCAGAGAGTAGGAGAGAGAGAAAGAGAAGGGGAAGGAGAGAGAGAGAGAGAGAGAGAGAGAGAGGAGAGAGAGAGAGAGAGAGAGAGAGAGAGAGAGAGAGAGAGAGAGAGAGAGAGAGAGAGAGAGAGAGAGAGAGAGAGAGAGAGAGAGAGAGGGAAGGGGAGAGAGTAGGAGAGAGAGAGAAGGGGAAGGGCAGAGAGTAGGAGAGAGAGAAAGAGAAGGGGAAGGGGGAGAGAGAGAGAGAGAGAGAGAGAGAGAGAGAGAGAGAGAGAGAGAGAGAGAGAGAGAGAGAGAGAGAGAGAGAGAGAGAGAGAGAGAGAGAGAGAGAGAGAGAGAGAGAGAGAGGGAAGGGGAGAGAGTAGGAGAGAGAGAGAAGGGGAAGGGCAGAGAGTAGGAGAGAGAGAAAGAGAAGGGGAAGGGGGAGAGAGAGAGAGAGAGAGAGAGAGAGAGAGAGAGAGAGAGAGAGAGAGAGAGAGAGAGAGAGAGAGAGAGATTTTGGGAAAATTTTGGTGGGAGATATCGAATATCAGATAATATTGGATATCTGATATTTTGGATATCTGATATTATCAGATATCCAATTCTTTTTACTGGTGGAAAGTAAAAATAATATTCTTTGGGTCCCTCTAGAGAGTCACATTTTTTTGCTGATTTATGGGATTCGAGTTGCAGCAAATCACGTTTTGTCTCTAGACAAGACAAAAATCCAATTTTGGTTGGATTGTTTCTATTACCAAAGGTATTTGCATCACCTTTTTCATCTAACTATGGGGAGTAGTAGTCGTCGAAAGCATACATGGAGGAGGAGACTCACAAATGAAGATGTTAAAGTGTATAGAGAAATGGATAGGGTTACCCATCGGAACAAGAGACAAGGTATGTTAAATATTAATAAAGATGTCGGCATAGACCAACCTTTGAATGTGGTTTCAAGTGAAGAATATGAATTTGAAGATGAAAATGTAGGTTTTGAAAATGAACATGTAGATGTGGACAATGGAAGTGTGGACATTGTCAATGACAATCCACCAATTGAATATGAAGGAATTGGCAATGATAATGGTAGACAAGAACCAAATCAATGTAATACATCTCCAAATTATATGAGGAATGAAGTCCCTTTGGAGGAAGAAAGACAAACTTCAAAATTGAGACCTTCAAGAACAACTAAATGGTTACTTGAAATTGATGAGAACATAATGAGCAATTTTGATGGCAAGAGATTAGAAAGAACCATTCGGTTGTGGGTTCCAAAACTTTTTGATCAATTTTTTAGCCACAAGAAGTTGGTTGAGAAATGTCAAATATTTGTGCAATTGTTAAAGATATAGAAGATGAGACGTATACTAGTCAAATTGAAGATTAGTGTGAACAAGAAAAAGGAGTGGAATGCTATTATTGTGAGAAATCTTTTCAGTGCTCTCAATTCCATTGGGAAGACTACAAAGGAAAAAGATAAGAGATTTACTAGAAGGGTTATTACAACCTCCTTATTAAGTCATCATTTGAGAAAGGCTCATTTGATGAGACAAACTTGTGCTAACTTGAATCTAAATTGTAAAACTTTGGATAGAGCACTTGCAAGAAGAGAAAGACTTGATGATCCTATTCAAAATGATACATGGGCTTATGGAGGGAGACTTTCACGTTGTGATAAGAAGCTTACCAATGTTTTGAAGGATCAAATTCAACTATTTTGGTAATCTAACTCTAGAGTGTCACCAAATGTGAAGGATGTATTGAAGTTGAGAAATGGCATTTGAGACTGCGCCCCACATCCCAAACATTATTTGGAGGTGAGTCAAACAATGTTGTTCAAAAAAATTTGTGAGACACATCCAACATTACAAATATCACAAAGAGCTTTTGAAGCCCTGAAGCCTTTTTCTTGTGTGCCTCTTAAGATACAAAATACTTGTTGTTGCAAATATCATATGGAGTTTTCAATGCACCATGAATTGTTACAATCCAGTCATTCTACTTTGCATAGTAGTGAAATGTTGGAGTGTGGTGCAAGTTCTCTTCCAAAATCATCAAGAGACTTTCTAGATCATTTATGCCCTAGAGATGATGGATGTTTCTTTTATATAAAATATTGCTTAAATGACAAGTGCTCAGAGTGTGGTGGGCTAGTGAAGTTTATTGAATGTTTTCATGAGTGCTGCGAACACGATTTTGGAAAGACAAATTTCCATAAAAAGGTATATGAAACCGTTAAATATACATTAAAAAGTGGAGGTGAAGGCTCTAGATGTGAGTTGGTTACTAAAGAATGAAATGTAACTGATTTTATTCCAGATTTCACGAAGAATATTTTTTACAAGTATGTAAGGCATAGTCACAGGTCTCACTGGTTGGATCAATAATTCAGGATGTGTAAGGACACTTTCCCGATTGGCACTATTATATCGATTGTTGACTTTGTAAAGAACTATACATTGCAGCCCCAAAATGAGTTGCAAGCTCAATATTACAATTCTATTCATGTTTCTATTTTTGTGCACATAACATATAGACATTCCCTTGATAGTATAGAAGATGAATAGAAGATAATCAGAGAGTACCATTTTTATATGAGCAATGATAGATTGCACTCATCTGAGTTTGTCCAACATTTCTTTGAGAATTATTTTGAGTGGGTGCAGGAAAATAATAATGTTATTGATAGACATCTCATTTGGTCAAATAACTACATAGGTCAATTAAAAAATGCTTGTATGTTTTATTGGTTAAGTAGAATGCATGAAGAGAGAGGTGTACCTCATAATTAGAGTTTTTTTTAGGTCGGTCATGGAAAAGGGGAGCATGATGGAGCAGGTGCATGCGTAAAGAGAGCTCTAGTTAAGGTGCAACTGAGGATTTTAGGTGGAGAAATCATTGATGCTCATTCTATTGTTGATTGGTGTACTTCAACATTGTCATAGGGGGGGACTCTTGATTTAGCAGTACATAGATTCTTTTGGTTGGTTGAGTTGGGAACAATAGGAGATAGGTTGGATTGTCAAACTATGAAAGATTCTTCAAAAATGCATTCATTTTGAAGTTCATCTGCTAGTACATGGACCATTTGGACATGAGAGTTGGCTTTTTATTGCCTGAGTTGTCTTCAGTGTGATTGGGATCAATGTGAATCAAGTGAGTAGGTTGATACATGGGTTCCACATTATCTTACTCATTTATCTCTCACAGTCTATGTAATAAATGATGACATGGATTGTTCACTTGATTACGACCATCTTTCAAATCTTCTACAGCCAGGACATGTTTTTGCATTGGTTTCACCACAAGGGAATGATGAGAGATCAAATTATTGGTTAGCACATTGTGTACGAGGAGAGAAGAAACTTGCACAACCGATGATAGATGATGATATGTTCACATATCCAATAGGATCACATGTTGTTGCGGGAATATGGTTGCACACATATATGACTAGAAATAATGGCATGCCTACATTTGAAGAGTATGAGAAGCACAAAACCATTCTCATCTATTCACACCTTGTTATAGTAGCCAATGTTAAGTTGTTGAAACATCAAGGAAAACCAAAGACAAAGGAACTTTAGACTATTAGTACTACTGATCATGAAGCAATATTGAATACTCTCAAGCACAAAAATGACCCTTTAGGCACACTTCAGTAGGAAAGTTCAACTCAAGTTGCAAGGTTTTCCATGTTTATTATGATAACGTTCAATAAATTAATTTTAGTTTTTTCTTTATTTGTTTGAGCCAATAAACTTGGTTTTGTATGTGGATTATAAATGCAGTTGGATACATATATGTAGATATAGAAGATCGAGGTGTGAATTTGATTAGCCCATCTTTACTGATGGTAAACTTCACTATGCATTGTCTATTCATGTTCTTTGATTCATTTAGTTACTTATATATGTTCATAATCTTTTTCTCAAACCTATATAAACTTTTTATATTCTCTATTAACTTTTCTTCTACCTTCTGAATGCAGGGATTGGAGTGAAAATGACACTTATTTTTAATATATAGTTGTGTAATTTGCATATTTAGATGTCAAATTTTGTATATAAAACCAACAATCTAATGTAATATGCATAGAGAGATGCCAAATTTTGTATATAAAAACAATAATCGAATGTAATGTGCATATTTAGATGCCAAATTTTGTATATAAAAACAACAATTGAATGTAATGTGCATATTTACATGCCAAATTTTGTATATAAATATAATAATCAAATGTAATGTGCATATTTAGATGCTAAATTTTGTATATAAAAAAATTGATGCAAAATTTGAAATATAAAAGAGCCCATGGGGTTGATTTGCAAATATTAAGAGCCCACATTTGTATCATCTTAATGCCATGTAAAGTGCAAAAAATGTGTTTCCTTACTATGAATGTTGTATCCTTATATAATTTGTATCATCTTAAGTTTGTATCATTACATTTGTATTTTCTTAATTCCATGTACATTTGTATCATCAAATGATGTAATAGTTGGAGTCATTGAATCAAAATTGGTCAAATATGTCCAAAGTAAAATGATGATTCCCTGGGCTGAAGGGATAGTGTTCAAAGATTGCATCCTAGCATGGAATGGACTATGCCATTAGATCTGGTTGGGTGGGTAAACACTAGGGACAACCCTATTTTGACTACTGAGTTAGTAGAACATACCAGACCATGTCGAACCAAAGTGTCCCCAAGGTGCACTAAGCACAATTGGGCAGCAAACTTTCAAGGCTCAGTTCTTGGACTCCATGAGAGGTATCAAAAATATGTGAGATGCTACAGGACCATGTTTCTAAGCCCAACAATAACCTCTCTCCATTCTAGGAGATTCAAATTTATTTGAATTTGGTGCGCTAGTCTCGCTCGATGCCAAAACTTGCAATCAGGGTTAGTTGAAAGTTGCACAAATGGGTTTCTTCCAAACCATTCATCCTGACATTGAATGGAATATTTCATTATCTTTGGTTGGGTAAGTAAACACTAGGGACAACCCCATTTTGACCAATGAGTAAGTAGAACGTTCTGGACCATGCTGGACCAAAGTGTCCCCAAGGTGCACTAAGCATGATTGTGCAGCAAACTTTAGAGGCTCAATTCTTAGACTCCATAGAGGTATTGGCAATATTTGAGATGATACTAGACCATATTTTTGAGGCCTACAATAATGTCTCTCCATTTTGGGAGATTCAAATTTGTTTGAATTTGACGCACTAGTCTCGCTCGATGCCAAAACTTACAGTGAGGGTTAGTTAAAAGATGCACCAATGGGTTTCTTACAAACTGTTCATCTCGACACCAAATGGACTATGCCATTAGCTCTTGTTGGGAAGGTAAATGCTAGGTACAACAACATTTCAAGAACTAAGTTAGTAACATGTTTTGGACCATGCCGGACCAAAGTGTCCCGAAGGTGCACTAATCACAATTAGGCAGTGAACTTTCGAGGCTTGGTTCTTGGAATCCATGAGAGGTATTGGTGATCAATTAGATGCTACAAGACCACATTTATGATACCAACAATAACCTCTCTTGGTTCTAGGAGATTCAAATTTATTTGAATTTGGCGCACCAGTCTTGCTCGATGCTAAAACTTGTTGTGAGGGTCAGTTGAAAATTGCACCAATGAGTTTCTTACAAACCGTTCATCCCAACATCGAATGGAATATACCATTAGCTCTAGTTGGGGGGGTAGACACTAAGGAAAACCCCATTTTGACCACTGAGTTAGTAGAACATTCCAGACCATGCTGGACCAAAGTGTCCCCAAGGTGCACTAAGGATGATTGGGCAGCAAACTTTCGAGGCTCGGTTCTCAGACTCTGTGAGAGGTATGATTAGCAATCTATGAGATTCTATAAGACCACATTTTAATAGCCTACAATAACCTCTCTCTATTCTAGTAGATTCAAATTTGTTTGAATTTGGCACGCCAGTCTCGCTCGATGCCAAAACTTGTAGTGAGGGTCAGTTAAAAGTTACACCAATGGGTTTCTTCCAAACTGTTCATCCCGGCACTGAATGGACTATGCCATTAACTCTATTTGGATGGATAAACACTAGGGAAAACCTCATTTTGACCACTGAGTCAATAGAACATTCTGGACCATGCTAAACCAAAGTGTCCCCAAGGTGCACTAAGCACGATTGGGTAGAAAACTTTCAAGGCTTGATTCTTGGACTTCGTGAGAGTTATACGCAATTTTTGAGATGCTATAGGACCACATTTTTGAGGCCTACAATAACTTCTCTCTATTTTGAGAGATTTAATTTTTTTTGAATTTGGCATGCTAGTCTCACTTGATGCCAAAACTTGCAGCGAGGGTTAGTTGAAAGTTGCACCAATGGATTTCTTCCAAACCATTCATCCCAACACTAAATGGACTATGCCATTAGCTTTGATTGGACGAGTAAATTCTAGGGACAACCCCATTTTGACCACTGAGTCAATAGAATGTTTTAGACCATGCCGGACCAAATTGTCGCTAAGGTGCACTAAGCACGATTGGGCAGTGAACTTTCAAGGCTCGATTCTTGGACTCCGTGAGAAGTATCACCAATCAATGAGATGTTACGAGATCACATTTTTGAGGCCTATAATAACCTCTCTCCATTCTATGAGATTCAATTTATTTGAATTTGGCGCGCCAGTCTTCCTCGATGCCAAAACTTGTAGTGAGGGTCATCACCAATGGGTTTCTTCCAAACTGTTCATTCCGGCACCAAATTGACTATGTCATTAGCTCTAGTTGGGTGGGTAAACACTAGTGACCACCTCATTTTGATCACTGAGTCGGTAGAACATTCTAGACCATGACGAACCAAGGTGTCTCCAAGGTGCACTAAGCACGATTGGGCAGTGAACTTTTGAGGCTTAGTTCTCAGACTCGATGAGAGGTATCAGTGATCCATGAGATGATACAAGACCATGAAACTAAGGCCTACAATAACCTCTATCCATTCTATAAGATTCAAATTTTTTTAAATTTGGTGCTCCAATCTCGCTCAATGCCAAAACTTGTAGTGAGGGTTAGTTGAAAGTTGCACCAATGGGTTTCCTCTAAACTATTCATCCCGGCACCGAATAGACTATGCCATTAGCTTTGGTTGGGTGGGTAAATGCAAGGGACAACCCTATTTCAACCACTAAGTCAGTAGAACATTCCAGACCATGCCAAACCAAACTGTCCCCAAGGTGCACTAAGCATTATTGGGCAACAAAATTTTGAGGCTCGGTTCTCAGACTCCGTGAGAGGTATCAATAATTTGTGAGATGCTACAAGACTACATTTCTAAGGTGTAAAATAACCTCTCCCCATTATAAAAGATTCAAATTCATTTGAATTTGGCATGCCAGTCTCACTCAATGCCAAAACTTACAATGAGAGTCAGTTGAAATTTGCACCAATAGGTTTCTTCCAAACCATTCATCTTGGCACTAAATGGACTCTACCATTAGCTCCAGTTGGGTGGGTAAATGCTAGGGAGAACCCTGCTTTGACCATTGAGTCAGTAGAACATTTCAGACCATGCTAGACCAAAGTGTCCCCAAGGTGCACTAAGCATGATTGGGCAACAAAATTTTCAGGCTCAGTTCTCAGGCTCTGTGAGAGGTATCGACGATCTATGAGATTCTACAAGACCACATTTTTTATGCCTACAATAACCTCTCTCTATTCTAGGAAATTCAAATTTGTCTGAATTTGGCGCACCAGTCTCGCTCGATGCCAAAAATTGTAGTGAGAGTTAGTTGAAAGTTGCACCAATAGGTTTTTTCCAAACTATTCATCTCAGCACTGAGTGGACTATGCCATTAGCTCTGGTTTTGTGGGTAAACATTAGGGACAACCCCATTTTGGCCACTGAGCTAGTAGAATGTTTTGGACAATGCCAGACAAAAGTGTCCCCAAGGTGCACTATGAATGATTGGGTAGTGAACTTTTGAGGCTCAGTTCTCAAACTTCATGAGAGGTATTGGTGATTCATGAGATGCTACAAGACCACATTTATGAGGCCTACAATAACCTCTGTCTATTCTAGGAGATTCAATTTTTTTTTGAATTTGGCGTGCTAGTCTTGCTCAATGCCAAAACTTGTAGTGAGGGTCAGTTGAAAGTTGCACCAATGGGTTTTTTCTAAACCGTTCATTCGAACACCGAATGGACTATGCCTTTAGCTCTAGTTGGGAAATTAAACATTAGGGACAACCTCATTTTGACCATTGAGTCACTAGAACATTCCGGACCATGCTGGACCAAACTGTCCCCAAGGTGCACTAAGCACGATTGGGAAACAAACTTTTGAGGCTTGGTTCTTGAACTTTATGAGAGGTATCGATGATCCATGAGGTGCTATAGGACTATATTTTTGAGGCCTACAATAACCTCTCTCCATTTTGGGAGATTCAAATTTGTTTGAATTTGATAGGCTAGTCTCGGTTGATGCCACAATTTGTAGTGAGGGTTAGTTGAAAGTTGCAGCAATGGGTTTTTTCCAAACCGTTCGTCTCAACACTGAATGGACTATGCCATTAGCTCCATTTGGGTGGGTAAACATTAGGGACAACCCTATTTTGACCACTAAGTCAGTAGAATGTTCTAGACTATGCCGGACCAAAGTGTCCCCATGGTGCACTAAGCATGATTGGGTAGCGAACCTTTGAGGCTTGTATCTCAGACTCCATGAGAGCTATCGGTGATCTGTGAGATATTACATGACCACATTTATGAAGCCTACAATAACCTCTCTCCATTCTGGGAGATTCAAATTTATTTGAATTTGGCACTCTAGTCTCGCTTGATGCCAAAACTTGTAGTGAGGGTCAGTTGAAAGTTGCACCACTGGATTTCTTCCAAACCATTTGTTCCAACACTGAATGTACTACACCATTAGCTCTAGTTGGGTGAGTAAACACCAGGGAACAATAATGGTTGAAGTTTGTAATCAAATCAATCAATGAAAATATAGTTCTCGACATTTCTCTAATTCTCTGTCTCGTGGAACAGTCTAGGCCATAGTGAATTGATTAGAATAAATCTAATGTGATCTTGGTTTGGTTGTGATATAGGAATGATGTCTTGTGTTTGTTTACAAGTTTATGTAACTATTTCATTGTTTGGAATATCATTCTGATATTAGAATTGACTAATGTCAATGAGAGGACTGGCATTGTAGGTACACATGAATACAATGAAGCACATAAATTTTGAATTCACTTAAATGATGAATTATATGTGTGAACACATGTAGCACATAAAGTGTACACATAAATTTGATTAAGTCATGAAGCATACATGTATCACATATTTAATAAAGAATACAACATGAATTCACTTAAGTTATGCATGTAGCCCATACATTTGAATTTAGTTTATCAAGAATGTACTTGAATATACTTAAGGCATAAATCATACACATTAGTACATACACACAAGCATATTTACATACTAACAATGAATAAATGAACACACAATTAACAAATTGGATTGAATATCAAGTTTCATATATATCAAAATGAACAATAATTCTGTACATATTTACATGTCAACATATCTAGATACAATGTGGCATACTCCATCTCAAAATGTGTCTTATGACATCTCAAACTAAGAATTTCAACTACAAAAGATTCTAGGACATCCTATTCTACTGGTGGATCATCAAAATGCAGCCTCTTTGAAGTACTCTTTGGCTCTGATGGATCCTGCATTCAAACACAAAAGTGAAACCCCAAGTTAGATTAAAATTCAAAATCATAGTCAACAATAATAAATAAAATTTAAACTTAAATTGAACTTTCATATGCCTCACCTCTTTGTCTCCTCCCATAGACAGGAGACCTAATATATGTCCTTGGTAGCACAGGAACAATGCCACCAAAGTTGACTCTGACCTGTATATGTTTTTGAACATGAGATTGATCTACGAGTTACACTATTTAATGTTAAATACTTCCAATAGAAAATATATGTTTACAAAATAACTGAATTAACATTAAAACTACCTGAGTTGAACTTTCTTTAGGAAATGTTGGCTGAGTCATCAGCGATACAAACCCTTAGCATTCTACCTCCCTCAAACTAGGAGTGACCTACAAAAGTCAAACAAATACTTCATACTATCATAACTTGATCATATTATATATACCTGATAGTAAAATATACACAAATAACTTTATAAATATACGTATCGTAGGGCTATCAATGTGAATGGATGTGCCTGAGACTCTATCGTGATGATAGGGTCTCATGACATCATCAGATGCCACTCTCTGTCAAATAAACCATGTAAATTAAAAATAAGTACGCACAAATGAAAAGTATACATGTATGCATAAACAAACTAAATTACTGAATTACCTTTCCCTTGTTAATTCCAAACACCTGTACCCCCTCACATTGCCCCCCGATGGCAACTGGTGACACCTGTATCAGTATGTAAAAGATTATCGTAAAAATTAGAAAATAATGTACATATACTATTATCATAATTTAAAAGGAAACCAATGAGTACATTAAAACATATGTACCAGGGAAGTGCCAAGACCAAATGATATGGCCGAAAGTGTGGACCCCTCCACCTGTGTCATCTCCTCCTTTTTCATCAACTGAACATAAAATTATTATAAGGAAATTCTACTAAAAATATGAACAATAAAATTTAAATATAATGTAAAAAATGAACTATTTACCCTTACCATAACAGTGGGAGTCCATGACTCTGTAGGCTCCTAATGCACATCTCCATGAGCTGCTTCAGTGCCTATAGTGTGTTGTGTAGAATCATCCACATCGAAGGTGAAATTATATGCATCACTATCAGTCATGGGACCTAAGAACATATTCTTCCATATAATGTAAGTGTGGGGCACACAAACATGTGAGCTCATGGAGGATGTGGAAGCACCAAAAGCATCAGGACAAGGAGGTAACAATTTTGTACTTCATGTAACCAGCAAATCACTCAAAGTGTGAATGGCTCGAATTGTCTATGAGTCGGCCTCAGCAATAATGTCAGGACGTTGCACTGTGGGAGGTGGTGAAATCTTGGGAGGGGGGACATATGTGTGGGATTTCACCCGTTGTTCCCATGGCCTATCTTGAGGAGCACCTAAACCTAAACCTTGGTTTGGTCTCATACTCTAATAATCCACCTTGTGACCGAGCACAAATTTAGCATACAATTTTTTAATAAAATAAAATGAGACATCCAATTTTGTTGTGAGGTGGTCTATCAAAAACCATCCACCAACGGTCCCAAAAGTTGTCACATATTGCACTATTTGTGCACCATTTAATTGCAACTTAGTTTTTTTATGGTCTACTTTTAGACTAGTTTTAGGATCCACAAAAGGATTAGCTATGTCATGTTTTGTTATATTTAGGTTCATAACTTTATCATAATCAAGCCCATCATCAAACTAGGCATGCATGGAATCATGCCAAAGAAGTGCAATACTATGTTGTTGTGTAAGTTTCTCCATGTTTCCAATAATTGAGTTCAATGTTGTAACATGGGGTGCAATGTGGGGATATTGGCATAGGTGGTTTGAAATCTTCTAAGTCCATTTAGATTATCTCCTATTAGATCTTCTAAACAGTGAGGGTTTTTGATAGGTACATCTTCTGGAGGTGGGGGATTGTTGGGAGGTGGTTCTAGATTGTTTGTAAGATCATTATGAGGGTTTCCAGATTCCATGTCTGATAACAATGAAAAAATAAATAGATAATTACAATGAATTTTAAAAAACAATAAAAAAACTCATTGCTACCCTAATTTTTATATAAAAAACTATAAATTTCTATTTAAAAACAATAAAAATTAGAAGCTTTCACATACCTTGGGATTTAAGCAAAATCGGATAGGGGATTTGAAAGTCGATATTTGTTTACCCTAGCTGCATTCATGTTTTCACAATGAGAAAATGTTGAATGCGGCTGGGTACACAGTTATATATTTACTGGAAAATATCGGATATCCAATATTATCAAATATCTGATAATATCGGATATCTGATTAAGCCTTTTTCTTTGGCTTTTGGCTTGGCCAAGTGTACTGACATCGAGGCCTACTAAAATGTCAACATATGCATTTGTGTGCTTTTGGATGAGTGAAAATAAGTTTTTTTAACATCGCCACTTTTTGGCATACTATGATCCTGCACATACCCATATATATATATATATATATATATATATATATATATATATATATATATATATATATATATAAAGTGATATAAATTATACATGTACATATAAATAAGTCTAAAACTCACTTGTCCACTACTGATGCCATCATCAAGTGAGTCTCAATGATGTACATAATCAAGCCTCAACAAAGGAGTAAAAAGAGGCATCTCCCCCTAAAAAAATCATATATATAATACACATGATATCATATCAATAGAAGTAAAAAAAATAAAAATTTACATGCTATGAAAGTTTGCAAATTTAGTTTGTAACATTAAAAATAAGATATACTTGTGTAGATGGTGGCACCTGATAGTACTTAGATTCCCTAGCCTCGATTGTGCCAACCAAGGCATCAAGATTTTGTTGGGTGTCATCTAGGCTCAACTCTACATTTGTAACATGACTAGTCAGCACTCGTTCCACTAATTATGAATGCAACAGACTGACCAAACGAGATGGCATGGAATTCAAATCATCACATGTCAAAAAATCCATGTAACCCATAGTCATCATGCTAAAGTCAACATCCTCAAGGCCAACATCAAAGAACTGGCATGTTGCACTCACTGAAGGGTCTGTATGTTGTGCCTCTCTCTACAACAATAGAGTGGTTGGTAGGTGGATCCTCATGGGTACTTCCAATATGGCCATGGTCTGGGTGATGAGAAGGATGTGGCTAAGTGTATTTGATAGTACCCACATGAGCTCTAACATCCAATATGGAGATATCATGGTCATCTTCTATAAATTTGTATGCATCCAAAAGATCCTCAACCAATCTAGTCAATGTAACTCGTTCCATCTCTCTTGTGAGTCCCTCTAGGCTGGTAGGTGAAGGGATGCCTGCTATACTATATATGTCATCTAAGGTCCTTCTAGAGGATGCTCCAACTGAGGATATAGAGTGTCATAAAGACATCAAATATTGCCCAACCTTATCACCATATATGGATCTAGAAGCTGCTCCAATGTCCCCAACTCCATAAATCGCTCCTCGAAGTTGGGTTCTATAAAAAACAACATCTATTGTGGGACCCAAAGAAGGAGCTATAGAAAGTTCTCTTTGACCAACAATGGCCTAGTGTGTTGGTATCAGACGATCAGGTCAACAATAAGAATCTTTATCATCCAGTCTACCATGCCCTTGTCCTAGATATGGTGGAAAATTAGTGTAATTCACAACCCTCCCTAAATGAACCTCAACAAATATCTATTGTGAAAAATATAGTGGAAGTGAGTCATTATTTGGATAATGACCATGGGAAATAAGAAATTGTGGGTATATCAATGTTGTCATAGTTGGATCTTGTTACCTGGTAACCTAATAACCCTTCACATACTTATGATCAACATAAAAATGGAAATCTTCTTGTTTTAGGGTCTCTTTGGGCACTAAGCCTTGTACCTTAGAAAGAGAAATTCCTGAACAAACCTCTCATCTCTTCCTCTCCAGTCATCCCTAATTCTAATGAGGCTATCAAGTATCAACTAGCAATAATTCTTATACACACTAGAGCTAGTAGCCTTGTTTTTACAGTCTCCCAATCTTCCAATTTCCTTTTTAGTTCAGGAAACTAGTTTCTAAGGTGGAATCGGTGCATCTGCCATGATGTCTAACCTATAGATATATGTGTACCTAAAATAATTTATTCACTATCAAATGAAGTCTATATATTTTTCCTAATTTAATTGAAAAATACATGTACAATGATGTGCATATATACAACACACATGATATATATATGATAGACACATACACACAAACACAAACACACACAAATATATGTCTGTGTGACATATATATAACATTATCTACATACATATTTTGGAATGAAAGATGATATACATATATTTCAATGAACGATTATCTATATATATACATATATATGTATATATATACACACATACATGTACATATAAATATATATGTACACACACACATACAAATCTATACACATGAAAAGAAACCTAGATCTCATCTGATTGGGAGGTTTTACCCTAGGGTATTGTTACCCAATTTTTCCTATTCCATACAAATTTGGCTAGGTTTCTACCTAGGGTCTGCATCTTAATCTTGTTAGGCACCTCTGAGAATTTCATGAGCTTGTTTCCTACCCTCTCATCTCTGCAATTCATTTTAATTCCCTGGTCTGTAGGTTTAAATTTTTGAAAATCTAGCCGTTATAGCAAGAAAACCCTAGGTCATATTCTAATTTGTCATTACCTTTTTTGGCCACTTAAGGGTTCTATTTTCCATGTCTGCTTTTATTTTCCTTCATTCGTGGTATCTCTTAGTCCTGGTGGTTAAGTCCTAAATATCTAGTGACCCGATGGGTAGTTAGTCTCCTTCAGTCACATAATCACCAGATGTTTGGTGGTCTCAGCTATGCGGGGCCCCAGTTAAAGAAGATCAATGGCTGGCGCATCTTCTCAAGGAGACTTTCTGACACATGAGATCTTGCACCGACTATTGATCTTCATTCCAATGTAGTGCTTCAGTTGCTAGTGGGTCCACTGCCACATTGTCCAATGTGTTTGATTTTGATTGGATGGGGATTGTGATGTGGACCTATGTCAGAGCGGGCCCAGTGTGCTATCATAACTTTAGATCCAATGGTTGTTGCATGATCACAAGGAATATTCTTAGCCCTTGCGATCATGTACCCGCCATTGATCTTGCTTTATTGTAGGGGCTTTATCAGGTGGGTCCTTTCTTGGTGATGTGCAAACATTTCATTAGTTGGCCAGATGGTGACTAGGATTTTTTAGTGGGGCTAGATTCTATAGACGATAGTAAGGAGAAGATCTACAACTGTCCTATGATCTCATGGAATCTTTGGGCTCATGAGGGCATAAGACTAGCCATTGATTTGGTATCTAGTCTCAAGGCTAAGGGGCTTGTATGGTGGGTCATGTGTCAGAGGTGACTGGGTAGAAATGACAAATGGTTTGATGACAAGTGGCACTAGGCAGGCTCCTATGTGGATCTTGTGTGAGATGATTCAACGAACTGGCAACTATGAGTTTCCACGGCCTTCCAAATTTAGCAGCTTTGATAAGATATTTGGTAGCTCCGATAAGTTTTCCTTTTGGTTTCTTATTCTTGTAATAGTTTAATGGTGCCCTAAATGTTCTAGCAAATAAGTGAATACAGTGGTCGCCAGTTCTCCAAATGTAACCAAGGGTCAACGAAGGATTATGAGACTTGGAAATGCTTTGTTCACTAAATTGCTTAATCATACCAAAGTTAGGAAATGTGTTTCACAACTTGGAGACTTCCTTCAGTCGTGCATTTGTTGAATGACTAAGGGTTACTAAAGGTTTGCCAGGATAAGTGGGTCCAGACTACTAGGTATTGCTGATGTGCATAATTCTTATTGGTTGAGAGACTGCTGATGGGTTGGAGACTTTTCAAAGCTTTCTGATTGTTATAAAGATTATCAAGGACCACCCGATCTGCCTGGAAATAGATAAATCAACAGTCGCATTTTAAACCTAAGTCTGTTAGCCATTGTTTTTCAAATTCAAGCATCTCTACAAAGTTTTACCAATATTTAATCTAGTGAGCTGTGAATGGCAGGGGTAGCTCAAAATTAATGTTTCCAAGATTATTGTAGTTGGGAGAATGATGTTGAGACTTGGGCAGCCCTCACAGGTTGATTCTTCCTTCCTGAGAGTACCAATTTGAGCATTCATGGTGAGCCCGAGTTGCAGAGAGGTAGATAAATCAAGGTGGCATGTCTGCAGGCAAATGTAGTACAGAGATGGGCACATAAACATGATATCTGATCAGTTGAGATATTTCCATGATATTTATGGTCAGATTTGACAGAGTTAGGGTTTGATTATTTTATGAAAATTTGTAACCCTAGTTAGGTTTGGACTCCTATCTGCGTGCATGGAGGAGATGTATATATTTTTCTTTGGAGCTTTTAGAGCTTAGAGTTTTACATTTTGTAAAAGAAGGATTTCTTTTTCGTGGAAGTGACCTGTGGCATCCTTTTTGCCCCTGTGATTTTTGTAGTTTGTAACTTTCATTGATTGTTTAGATATTGCAAGGTACTTTGTGACATTCTTTCTATCCCTATGCCTTCTTGTGTGAATTTTCTCTTAATGAATTGAGTATTTTGTATGTTCTCGGTGATATCTCAGGGTTCCTGATCCCTCTTTCTTTCTACAATTCATGTGTATTCTTGTGGGTATACTTCAACCCCCTAATAATCTATCTCATTCCCATACCTAGTTGCAGAGGTGAATATTTGTTTGTAGGTTATAGGTTGTGTCTAAAGTCTTAGGAATGCTATTGTTTTGTGAAGTTTCTCTCTTTCGCTGAATAACCTCTTTATATTATAGACCCTTCTATGAAATATTGATGCAAGCCTATTTAGTGAGTTGTGATCTCCTAGACATAAGCTTATGCACTGATTTCATCCTCTATACTATGATTCATACCATCATTTTGGTGTATCACCTAGTAGGTAGTTTGCTTTCAGTCATTTCCCTTTCATGCATTCCTTTTATCCCTTTCCCCTCAAAGTTTTACTTTCTTGTCAAGAAGCAAATTAAGGTGATTATCCAAGAGGAACCAGCCTAGAACCTAGAGGTCTCATCTCAGTTAGCATAGGTCCCACACCTGGAGATGATTCCCATGTTATACTAAGTTATGAAGACCAAGAGAGCTTGAAACAAGGGTGCAAACTTAGTGTATAACAATTCTGATACGCCCGATGGGACATCAAAAGAAGTTCATTTTGAAAGATTATGCTATCTCTGATATACTAATTACATAATATAGACTTTTAGAAGTTTTTCTATCAAGTATATATGGTGACTCCACTATTTTCACAAATCCAAGCTAACCTTATTTAAAGTTTATGAGAAAGATTGAGATTAGAAGCTCAAAACCTACCAAATTTTTTGAGTTGCCCTGAAAAAGAAGCTACAAAGGTAGATCAACTCAAAGAACATCCCCTGCAAGGAGAGTACAGTCTACACCACTTGATAGTTTAGAAAGGAGACCTTTTCCCTTTCACCTTAGAAGAAGAGGAAGATCTCTAACCAGAGATCTAGAACAGGATTCAAATCCAACATCAAATCCAACTCACACAGTTGCTACTCAGCAAATTTCAGCTCCTACAATGGCTAGGTAGTTTTCTTTCACACCTTTTAACCAGGGAAGTCCATTAACTTTTTTTGTACATCATGATGTGCCCTTGGTGGCACTAAAGAGTCTACCTAATTTCATAGCTGAAGGAAAAACTATAGCTTTTGATCATATAAGAGATGTGACCACTATCTACAGCATACACAATATAACCCAAGAAGATGTGGCCACAAAGCTATTAGCAACCTGTCTCAAAGGTAAGGCTCTTGAATGGTTTATAACTTTAGCTACTAGTTCTATTAATTCATGGGATGGATTAGGAGATGCATTGAGTAAACATTTTGAGGATAAATCTGACAATTTTTCTTTGGTTGCGCAATTGACAACCATTAAAAGAGACCCTCAAGAACAAATGACAGATTATAATAATAGATTCCTCAAGACATGGAATAGAATTCCAGTCTTAGTGAGGCCATCAGCTGACCATGCTTTCCTATACTTATTGCAAATCTTGAATAGCCAAATCTCTATCATGATCCAGTCTATGGATGGCACCTCTCTTCCCCAAGCCTTTGACAAAGCTGTCAGGGTTGAAAATTGTTTAATCTAAGTAGGCATGATAGCTAGAAGGCCACCCATGCCTATCTTCCCTAGTATTCAGCCCATTGCACCTATACAAGTACCCCCATTTACCCCTATTCCTACCATATTATCACCTCAAGTTAGTACTAGTGGTTAAGAGATAAAAACAAGCTTCTCTCAAGAGTTACAAGAAATAAATAATAGTCAACAAAGTAGTCAACAAGAAATGAAAAATTTGTTGCAAACTTTGACTAAAGAGGTTACAAATCTAAAGAGGCAAGGGCAAGGAATCAGACCACCCTTTCAGCCACAAGGCCAAGGTCCTAATCAACAATATCAAAATCAGGGATAGCCTTATCAACAAAATAGGCCACCATACCAAAGAGGTTATCAAAGACAAAATTTAATCAAAGACCATTCCAACCATACAACCCTGCACCTCTCAATTCTATGAATCTAGTTAGGGATATGGTCCCCAGTCAAAATAATATGGCTTCAGACAATGAATGGTGTTTTCCTTGTAATTAGCCTCATAATTAGGCTACATGTTTAAATGGATGGATGAACCAGGCATTAATGGTTCAAAATGCCTCACAAGCTCAATCAGAGGCTTCTTCCGGTGGATCAGTGCCTCAACAAGAATCACAAGATAATGAGACTGCTCTTTTCAATTGGGAGTAGCAAGACTTCAATGGAGTCATTGGTGAGTCTTCCATTTCTACCAACACAAGGTCAAAGAGAAGAGCTCAAGACATGGAGTGAGTAGATTCTGGTACTAAAGCCACTACATCTATAGAACTAGTGCAACAAGCTACTCCCATCGCATTCAAGAAGGCTCTTGTTATTACAAACAAAGAAGGCCAAACCCTCAAATAGGTGGAACCTATCATAGTAAAATCACAACAGAGAGTACACACTATGACACCTTTCAACATTGTAGACAACATGAAAAAGGTGAACATTACCATGTCCATGTGGGACTCTTTGGCTATTCTAGGGTAACCTGAGATTTTGAAGAAAGCTATGACTGAAATGACAGCTCCTCAACCTGCAAAAGAAGCTGCAAAGCTAGTGTTGGTTAACACTGATCAAGAAAAGGAGGCTCCAAGTAGCAACTCCAAGGCCAATACCATGCAAGGTAGGAACTCAAAACCACCTCCGTTCTATGTGTCTTTAATTATTGGAAAATCTTTAGTACATAATTGTATAGTAGACAGTGGAGCTACTAGCACTATAATGCCCAAAAGGGTGGTTGACCAACTAGGACTTAAATATGAACCCTTCCAGAAGAAGGTTACACAACTAGATGGATCCTCAGTTAACACTATAGGTGTAGCCAAGGATACCAATTTGATTCTTCATGCTAGTCCTAATTTCTCCATCTTGCTTGATATATATATCATAGATCTCCCTGCTTTATTTTCCATATGTCTGTCAAGGGAGTTCACAGCCAAAATAGGAGGTTACCTTTCTTTTGATTGGTCCCACATGCTTTTTCACACAAGATATGGTACCAAGGTTACCATTAAATCAAAATCATTAGCAACACCATATAGAACCATATGTGTCCAATACCATCAATGTAAACTACCCTATATTTGATGACATTGATTTCCCAACTATCAAAGAAGCAAACACTAAGACAAAAAATATCCTTGATATTTTACTAGATGAACTAGAATTAGAAAAGGCTTCAGAGACCCAAGAAAATGTTATTTGGGATACTAGTTTGGGAAGCTATTTGATACAAGAAAGTGGATACATAGAGCCAAGCCTCCTCAAAGAAGACACTAATTCAAAGGATCAGAGCAATCTGGTTTGGGAATTTTTTTTTGATGGAGCTAGAAGCAGACATGGCTCTAGTGGTGGTGCTATGTTAGTGTCCCCAAAAGGAGAAAGATACTATATAGCTTTCAGATTTAGTTTCTCCTACACTAGCAACGCTACAAAATATGAAAGTCTAGTGAATGGACTAGAATGGGATAGGAAAAGAGGGCTCAAAGCCTTAAAGGTCTATGGTGATAGTGAGTTAGTGGTCAGCCAAGTGAGAGGGATGAGTGCAACCAAAAATGACACCTTGAAAGCATACAAACATAGAGTTTGGGATGCAATTGAAGACTTTTGTGCTTTCAATATTGTTGCCATCCCTAGGAAGCTAAATTAAAATGCAGATAGATTAGCTGCTATTGGATCCTAGTTTGACATTCCTAATAGTATTTCAAAGGAAATAGACCAACAACACATTAAAGTAATTGTTCGACCCTATATTCCTGATAATGATGCCAATTGGCAAGTGTTTGACAATGATGAACAAATTCTGCAGTTCTTGTTTGAAGAAGATGTTTTTTCAAGGCATAATCAAGATAGATTATCGTAGAACTATGGTGACCAAGTGATACAACTTAAGTCTAATAAGATTCCTAGAGGTCTTGTCACCTTAGAGACTATCTTCAACAAGGATGATCAAGTCAAGAAAAATAAAGTTGGCCTGGTAGTTCAACAAGAACATTGTGTTGAATTAGAGTTAGAACCAGGTAAAAGTTTGCAATTTGGAAAGGTAAACATTGATTTAGAAAAACAAGCTCACTCCCAATTATTCAAGGAATTCAGTGATGTTTTTTCATGGCAATATGAAGACATCAAAGGTTTTGATCCTACCCTTGCTCAGCACACTATTGAACTAGAGCCTAATGCCAAACCAGTAAGGCAAAAATAAAGGCTTTTTAATCCCAAGCTTGAGCCACTTATGCATAGAGAAGTGCTCAAATTGATAGAAAGTGGTATCATCTACCCCATCAAGCATACTAGTTGGGTTTCCAACCTTGTTCCTATAAGGAAGAAGAATGGGGAATTGAGGTTATGTGTTGACTTCAGGGATCTTAATAGGGCCTCTTTAAAGGACCGCCATCCACTACCTTCTATGGAACAAATTTTACAATGTGTCTTTGGATCTAAGAGATTTTCATTATTGGATGGCTATTCAGGATACAATCAGATCTTAGTTAATGAAGAGGATCAATATAAGACTACATTTACAACCAAGTGGGGAACCATGGCTTATCAAAAGATGCCCTTTGGTTTGTCAAATGCAGGTGCTACTTTTCAAAAGGTGATGGATATGGACTTTAAAATCCTCATGTACAAGTTTGTACTGGTCTACTTAGATGACATAACTATCTATTCTAAGCATACAACAGACCATATCAAACATCTAAGGAAAATCTTTGAAAGATGTAGAGAGTTTGGGATATCTCTTAATCCCAAGAAATGTGTGTTTGCAGTTCATGAGGGGAAATTATTGGGATATGTAGTGTCCAAAGAAGGAATTATAGTGGATCCTGAGAGAATTGTAGCTATCCTAGAGCTACCATTGCCACATCATAAGAAAAGTCTCCAGATCTTTCATAGGAAAGATTAATTTTGTCAGGTGTTTCTTGCCTAATATTGCAAATTTATTGAAGCCTTTAACAGCCATGTTAAAGAAGAGTTCAACTTTCACCTGGACTAAGGAAGGGAAAGCCAATTTCCAGGCTATCAAAGAGGCCTTAACAATAGCTCTTGCTCTCTTAAACCTATATTTCAGTAAGGATTTTATCCTTTATGCTTATGGAGGTTTAGATGCTATGTCTGCTATGTTAACTCAAGAAAATTCAGAAGGATTGGAGCAGCCTATTGCTTTCTTTAGCAAGGGTTTAGAAGAGTATGAACAAAGGTACTCTTTTGTGGAAAAACATGTACTTGTTGTGGTAAAGAGCCTTAAAAAATTCAGATATTTATTGACCCATAGCAAGGTACATTTGAAAGTTACTCATCCAAGTGTCAATGAATTTTTACTTTCTAAAGACCTAAATGAGAAAAGAGCTGGTTGGATTACCAAAGTAATGGAATATGACATTGATATCCAAACCACCAAGTTGGTTAGAGGAAGAGGTCTTTGTGAGCATTTGGTAGAGGATGAAAGTTCAAAGAAATTAGAGCAAATGGATGCATCTCTGGTCATGCATTCTACAGAAGAACATGCCAAGGCATCAGGTTGGTTGCTTAACATGATTCATTACTTGAAAATAGGACAATGTCCTGTAGGTCTAGATTCAACAAAAAGAAGATATTATAGATTACAATCTATTCCTTTTGTGCTGATAAATGAAGTTCTTTTTAGAAAGGATCACAATGGCATCCTATTAAGATGTATTGATTCAAAAAAGATAGTTGATGTCCTATTTGAATTTCATGATGGACCTTCTAGAGGTCACTTTTCTCCTAGGACTACTGCTTTTAAAATCATGAGGGCTGGATACTATTGGCCATCTATCTTCAAGGATAGTCATGATTATGTGAGAAAATGCATCAAATGTGCTATGTTTGCAGGAAAAGAAAGGCTTGCAGCTTTGCCCCTTCAGCCAATCAGGAAAAAGCAACCTTTCATGAAATGGGGCATAAACTTTATTGACATGATCAATCCCCCATCTGGTGCAGGCCACAAGTGGATAATCACCACTATAGATTATTTCACTAGATGGATAGAGGCATTTGCCTTAAAAGAATCAAATGAGAGTGTTGTCTTAGGTTTTTATGATGATATAATTCATAGATTTGGCACTCCAGACTCCATAATATCAGATAATGCATTGGCATTCATAGGTCTTAAAGTCTCAAAATGGGTAATCAGAAATGGCATTTATCTAAATACTAGTTCAAATTACTACCCCTAGGGAAATGGCTTAGCAGAATCAACTAACAAGAACTTGATTAGGATAATCAAGAAAACTCTGTAGGATAATTAAAGGGATTGGCATCCTAAATTGAAGTCTTCCTTATGGTTAGATAGGATTACCCCAAAGAATATCATTGGAAATTCTCCTTATATGCTAGTATATGGCAGAGAGGCTAAGTTGCCCATTTCAACTAAACTGCAAGCTTTGGATTTGGCTACTCAATATGCTCTGTTTGAAGAAGGAGACCCCTTACAAATTAGGTATGTCAGCTGATGGAATTAGAAGAACTCAAAGACAAATCCATGAAAGATATGGAGTTCCATTAGATTCAGACAAAGAAAAGTTTTGATAGAAGAGCCAGGGTCAAAAACTTCAAAGTTTGAGATGTAGTTCTCAAGTGGGATGAATTCAGATCAAAGCCTAGCAGACACACAAAGTTTGATTCCTTTTGGGGTGGACCATTTATTATTATAGAATGCAAGGGGCCTAATTCTTTCCAACTATCAAATCTTGAAGGAGATGCCTTGCCCCTTTCAGTCAATGGATTCCACTTAAAGCCCTATTTTGAGGTTAATCCCTCCTTGTAGATCTCTGTAAATATGTTTCCTACATTCTTTCCCTATTTTCTAGGTTAGTTTTTCTTGTTTTCCAAGAAGTGCTCATGCACATTTTTGTTCCTCCCAGTTCTATTTTGCCTCTCTATCAAGAAGTTTTTGTGCTTAGGAAGATGACCCCATGCCTAATGAATTATGTCAAGGCCACTAATCAATGTCTAGCAAGCTGACATCCAGCAGAAATCGCCAAAATGTTACCCAATTTTTCCTGTTCCATACAAATTTGGCTAAGTTTCTACCTAGGGTCTGCATCTTAATCTTATTAGGAACCTCTAAGAATTTCATGAACCTGTGTCCTACCCTCTGGTCTCTACAATTCATTTTAATTCCTTGGTCTACAAGTTTAAATTTTTGAAAATCTAGCCATTATAGAAAGAAAACCCTAGGTCATTTTATAATTTGCCGTTACCTTTTTCGGCCACTTAAGGGTTCTATTTTCCATGTGTGATTTTATTTTCCTTCAATCGTGGAATCTCTTATTCCTAGTGGTTAAGTCCTAAACATCTAGTGACCTAGTGGGTGGTTAGTCTCCTTCAGTCGCATAATCACCAAATGTTTGGCGGTCTCAGCTATGCGGGGCCCCAGTTAAAGAAGATCAACAACTGGTGCATCTTCTCAAGGAGACTTTCTAACACATGAGATCTTGCACCGACCGCTGATCTTCATTCTAATGTAGTGCTTCAGTTGTTAGTGGGTCCACTGCCACATTGTCCAATGTGTTTGATTCTGATTGGGTGGGGATTGTGATGTGGACCCATGTCAGAGCGAACCGAGTGTGCTGTCATTAATTTAGATCCAACAGTGTTTGCATGATCACAAGGAATATTCTTAGCCCTTGCGATCATGCACCCGCCATTGATCTTGCTTTATTGTAGGGGCTCTGTCAGGTGGGTCCTTTCTTGGTGATGTGCCCACATTTCAATGGTTGGCCAGATGGTGACTAGGATTTGTTAGTGGGGCCAAATTCTACATATGAAAGTAAGGAGAAGATCTACAGTTGTCTTATGATCTCATGGAATCTTTAGGCTCATGAGGGCATAAGACTAGCCATCAATTTGGTATCTGGTCTAAAGGCTAAGGGGCTTCTATGGTGGGTCCTATGTCAGAGGTGACTGGGCAGAAATGATGAATGGTTTGATGACAAGTGGCACTAGGCAGGCCCGTGTTTGGATCTTGTGTGAGATGATTCAGCCAATTGATGACTATGAGTTTCCATGGTCTTCCAAATTTAGCAGCTTTGACAAGATATTTGGTGGCTCCGATAAGTTTTCCCTTTGGTCACTTATTCTCATAATAGTTTAAGGATTCCCTAAATGTTCTAGCAAATAAGCGAATACAGTGGTCGCCAAGTCTCCAAATGTAACTAGGGGTCAATGAAGGATTATGAGACTTGGTGAATGCTTCACTCGCTAAATCACTTAATCTGACCAAAGTTAGGAAATGTGTTTCATGACTTGGAGACTTCCTTCAGTCATGCATTCACTGAATGACTAAGGGTTACTAAAGGTTTGTTGAGATAAGTGGGTCCAAACTGCCAGGTATTGGTGACATGCATAATTCTTATTGGCTAAGAGACAGCTAACGGGTTGAAGACTTTTTAAAGCTTGCTGATTGTTATAAAGATTATCAAGGACCGCCCGATCTACTAGGAAATAGATAAATCAATGGTCGCATTTTAAACCTGAGTCTGTTAGCCATTGTTTTTCAAATTCAAGCATTTCTGTAAAGTTTTACCAGTATTTGATCCAGCTAGCTGCAAACGGCAGGGGTAGCTCAGAATTAATGTTTCCAGGATGATTGCAGTTAGGAGAATGATGCTAAGACCTGGGTAGCCATCACAGGTTAATTCTTGCTTCCTGAGAGTACCGATTTGAGCATTCATGGTGAGCTTGAGTTGCAGAGAGGTAGATAGATCAAGGTGGCATGTCTGCAGGTAGATGCAATATAGAGATGGGCACACAAACATGATATCTGATTGGTTGAGATATTTCTAGGATATTTATGGTCAGATTTGATAGAGTTAGGGTTTGATTATTTCATGAAAATTTGTAACCCTAGTTAGGTTTGGACTCCTACCTACGTGCATGGAGGAGATGTATATATTGTTTTTTGGAGCTTTTAGAGCTTAGAGTTTTACATTTTGTAAAAGAAGGATTTCTCTTTCTCAGAAGTGACCTGTGGCATCCTTTCTTCCCCTATGATTTCTATAGTTTGTAACTTTCATTGATTGTTTAGATATTGCAAGGTACTTTGTGACATTCTTTCTGTCCCTATGCCTTCTTGTGTGAATTTTCTCTTAATGAATTGAGTATTTTGTATGTTCTCAGTGATATCTCAGGGTTTCTGATCCCTCTTTCTTTCTGCAATTCATGTGTATTCTTGTGGGTGATTTGATTTGAATGCTCTTGTGGGTATACTTCAACCCCCTAACAATCTATCTCATTCCTATACCTAGTTGTAGAGGTGAATATTTGTTTGCAAGTTATAGATTATGTCTAAAGTCTTAGGAATGCTATTGTTTTGTGAAGTTTCTCTCTTTCCCTGAATAACCTCTTTCTATTATAGACCCTTCTATGAAATATTGATGCAAGCCTATTTAGTGAGTTGTGATCTCCTAGACCTAAGCTTATGCATTGATTTCATCCTCTATACTATGATTCATACCATCATTTCAGTGTATCACCTAGTAGGTAGTTTTATTTCAGTCATTTCCCTTTCATGCATTCCTTCTATCCCTTTCCCCTCAAAGTTTTACTTTATTTTCAAGAAGCAAATTAAGGTGATTATCCAAGAGGAAATAGCCTAGAACTTGGAGGTCTCATCTCAGTTAGCATAGGTCCCACACCTGGAGATGATTCCCATGTTATACTAAGTTATCAAGGCCAAGAGAGCTTGAAACAAGGGTGCAAACTTAGTGTATAACAAATATATGCACAAAGATGGAGGACCAAAAGGGTGTCACTTTCCTTTTTTGCCCCCCAATGCCCATAGTGTTTATGCACTAAAGTACATGCACCCAATAGTGTGCAAGTGCTATGGCTTGGGTTAATATATCCTTAGGTTTGGGCAATTCAAAACATAGCACATGCGCACTATAGGGCACACATGCTATGTAAAACACTATAAAGTGTTTTGGTGCATTTGAAAAGCCCACTTTCATGCCACAAACCCATTTTTGTAGTGAAAGAGGGCTTCCCAAGAATGTGTGAAAAAACATTCATCTTGTTCAATCCATCAAATTTGATAAAGAATGGCTCCATGACATGGTCAAGTTTGAACTGAAAGAAGAGGTAAGTGTTTTTACAGCCCATGCCTCTTATTTGTATTGAAATTTTGGTTTTGAATAAATTTGTTTTGTTAAAATTTATTTTCTTAGATTTTAAGTGTAATTAAGATATTCCCTAAACAAAACCCTCAACCAAAGCCTCCATAATCTCCTCATGAACAAATGAATGAAGAAAATAACCAAGAAAATGAACCTCAACAACCTCCACCAATCAAGAAACCTCCTCCTAGAACATAGGAAATTTTGATCAACCAAATTGAAAGAGGGAAAAAAGAATTAGAATTTTTAATTAGGAGGTTAAAAGATTCTATTGCTAAAAATCATGGAAGGGAAAGACTTGCAAAATCATTAGAATTAATCTTGACCCACGTAGGCTCAGTTAGTGGGAAAATTAATTTATGGCATGATAAAAGAGAAAAACAAAAATAATATTATGTAAATAAATTATCATATGAGGACATAAAAAAGAAAAAAAATCACAAAAGATGACATTTGCAAACTCTTTAAAAAACTAGGGGACACTAATACTCTTAGAACTACAACAAGGAGGTTCTCAATTCATTGGTGCTTGAATGAAGACACAAAAAAAAATTTGGGTAGAGATGGTGGATGGTCTTTGATTCCCCTCCCTATAAAAATCATGAAGTTCCTATATATTTCATGAGGAAACTCTATTGCGAGTTTTTACTCAAGGAGGTGCCAAATTATTTTGACTTTCTAGATTCTCAGGGTAGAGAAGGGGGGTCATCATTTGATAGAGTGGGGGCACATTGTGACCCTAACGCACCTAGGGTTCCTATTGGAAAGCCACAAGTGGATCATTTTAGTATTCCATATGTTGTGAAGGAACGTGTAGAGGTGGACACACCAGGCATGATTAGTGCTCTGACAGAGACTCTCATTCAGTGTGCCACTCCTTTAGTTGAGGGTGACCATGGTCAATCTTTGAGGGGGCATATTTGTCAATCATGTGGATCCTTGTGCACATTTGGTACTACTGAGAGAGAGTAAGAGGATTTTGGAATGATGACTGATGATTTTTTAAATATGACATTTGGCATTGACACAGGTAAATATTTCCAAGCTCATTAAATTTATTTGATCATATTTCATTTATAAAAGAATAACTAATTAATTTAGTATCTATTGATTATGATCAAAATTCAGAGAAAGAGTGTGAGCGATGGTGGCAATGGAAATGATCCTCTAGTCCCCTTCTACACATCATCATCAACTCCACAATTGTGTATCGAATAAAACATTTTAATTAATATATTTAATTATTTTGTAATTATATGAATGATTGTATCATAACTTATCATGCATGTGCATTAGTTCACTGGTGGGCCATTGACATTCACAATAGACATCGATGGTCATCATGCCACTTTCCTTGAGGTATCTTTATTTGCATGTTAATTTGATTTACTTGATTATATTTAATTAATAAATAATTGAATAACTAAATTACTACACAAATTATGATCAAAATCTAGAGGCAAAGTGGTCATTACAGTGATCACATTCTTTCACCCCGGCTTTGTGACATCATCATTGAGTCCACATGTATCTATGTAATAATGCATTATAATTAACATGTCATAAGTACATTCTTATATGAATGGTTTTCTTCTAAATTGCCATGTACATGTGCACTAATTGAATGTTGGATCTTTGACATTGACACCACACACCGAAGGACATGGTGGAAGCTTCACAGAGGTATCATTTATTCATTAGTAGGGTTGTAAAAAATATATATAATCTTGATAACTACATAATACTTTTGTTGTTTTATTTTCAGTTATTGACATCCTAGACTCCTTCTGTTCGTGATACTTTGGATTTTGGAGTAGCTACAATAGTAGCTAGTTCTAAAGCATTGACTGGGGTATGAAAGAGATCAATTAATTTTAATTGTTATTTTAATAGTTTGTATTGAATTTTATAATGATATTCATGTAAATATTTTAATTATTATTTTGATCATTGTTGTAGGAACTTATTACTCTAGATCGTCAGTATGCTCCTTTAGTAGATGTACATATTGACTATTTGCTACCAGTAAGAAAATATTCTATTTTATGTCATTTTATATAATTAAATTTTGATGTATATTAGCTATTGATGCTTAATTTTTTTTTATCATCTTGAGCTGCAGAAGAGTCTAGACAGGTGGACTAGTGAGCACACTCAAAAGACTACAACATCCACTGCATCTCCATCAATGCAACGATCGAAGATAGCTCAATATTTTTTTCTTCCCCTGGTGGTAAAGGAATAGATTAGGGATATAGATTGTATGCCTATATGACATTAATGGACATATTTTTTATATATTGTATAAGTGACACGTTGTACATCCATTTGGATTTGAGGAAGCTAGATTAACTGTATTGGATATATTCGATGTATGACATTATTGGACATATATATTTAGCTTCATTCCCTACAAATATTTTTTTTTTATGTTTTAGGTATAAAATTCACATGTTTGGTGTATTGATGTTGTGTGTGTGAAAATTGTACCTGATCTGTAGACACAACACTTCAGTAAAACATTAGAGGTTAGCTATAATCAAAATCATGCAAAATTGAAATCTAATCTAACCAAGTGATTTACTACCTTCTAATAGGTGCGAGATTGATGTTCTCAAATTTTTATCAAGATCAGTGATCTAGACGACACCTAAATGAAGGATTTGAATGCAATTGATCTAGATATGAATTGAATGCAAATTAAGCTATTTTTTTAGATTTTATGATGCAATAAGAATGATAAATTGATATGAAATTATGCTAATATGAAATTGATCTATGAATATGAAAAGTAAGCTAACAATGATATGAAAAAGAATCTAAATGAATGTAAAAACCAAATTGATCTCACAATAGCCTTGATTCACAATAAGCTTTGATTCTCCAAATTCCAATTCTTCAAAATAGTTGTGCAATTCGTAGATGACTTTGGCAAAATAACTTGCAAAATTATGAGATGCTTTGAGATGAGCTAAAGCCTTAATTTATAGAAATCCAGGGCTTTGGAGGTGCATGAAAGAAAGCCATAAATCACTCAGATTAACTCAGCTTGATTTTTGAGTTATTTGAAAATAAAGATAATTAACTCACAAAATTATGCAAAAGCATGCACAAACAACTTTTTAACTCAAATTAGAAGTTTAGATCAACTTTAAAACTCAAAAATGATGTTGAGTTCCAAAAAGTCAACAACTTGAATTGATTTTCTGATCTGGAGTTAACTGCTCTTTGAATGTGCATAATAATTATGAATTAAATAAATAAATAAAGTGATTTATGCTCAACTTAACTGATTTTTTAAAATAAAATAATTGATTTATGGGTTAATCAATCATTTAATCAAACTTTTATTAAAAACTATATTATTAAATAATGACAACTTGCTTTAATTAATTAAATAAAAATTTAATCAATTATTCATAGGATATTGGATTTATTGTCAAAATTAAATAATACAATTAATAATAGATAGAATTAAATTTAATTACACAATTAAGTGGCAAGATATTAAATCTAATTAATTAAATATGAAAATATTCAATTAATCAAACTTAGGATAAATGTGATTTATCGCCAAATAATCATTAAATTAAAGATAATTAAGATAATTAGAAATATTGCTAAGAATATTCCCCAATGCAGAATTTAAGATAATCAATTAGGATTCGATGATGTGCAAATGTGTCTTTTGTTAGGACTTTGATGGTGATTTCATTCGATTTGATGATGTAGGAAATTAATGAACTTATAGCCCATTTTTGGGGTATTACATTTTGCCCCTCTTTGAATTGTTGTGCAAAGCGCAGTGGTCCAAAGATAGTCTGTGTTTGATAGAGATATGAAACTAATGCAAAATTGAAAATTGATATGAGACAGAAGCTGATTGAAGTTGATATGAAGATAATAGGTCTTGAATGACCAAAGATAATGTTCACTGTAGCAGTGATGAACCTATGATTGCAAAAGAGTGTCAAAACGCCTGATTCCAAACCTCAGGATTGCAAAGAAGTGAGTGACTGGTTCTAGAATCGATTGTCTTAGCAGAACTAGCAGGTATCACATCTGAACCCTTCAGTTGCCGAAGAACCAAGGAAAGAACACTATGATCCGATGGTTGCAAAAACTGATATAGTTTACAAGATTAGGAGAATACCAGATTGATATGGATCTCGATGAATCTCATATGCCCCAAGTGATGATAGATTTGCCCCGAGCGATGAGGACTTTTGATGAATCAGCAACTAGACATGGTTGTTGTCTTGATTATTGAGGAAAGATATGATTTTAGCAAAGATATGATTTCAAATTAGATTACAAACTTTGAATGATATGCAATACCATGCCCCCTTCGGGATTAAAATTGAAATCTGACAAGAAAAGTTAGCGTTGAGAGTTCAGAAGCATGTTAATTGATTAGAAAAGTGGTTAAACATGTCTGAGAATGCATTCTACATCGTTTGGAGGTCCAGAAGACCAAGTTTGACTAGGTTTGACCATGATTTGACCATGGTTGACCAAGTTGAAATTTTGATAGTTTGATGGAAGATAATCGGTTATGTTGAATACTGGATTTCTATGATGATTGAAGCTCGATTATGCAAGCAGTTAATAATATGAATGATCTCAGATTTCAATTTTGATCCCGAAAAAGGATTCTACTTGTTGTTTCATTGGATGGACCTTCGTGTAAGATTCAGCTCTTGTTAGATTTGAATAGGTGATTGAAGAATCGTTTAAGCATTGAAGTTCATTTAGCCATTGTGAGATCATGCAAACATGCAAAAATGCAAAGAGACATGCAATATGAAATGCAACCTAAGACCTAGGACCTAGTCACTAATCATGTGTCGATTTGTTATCATCATTGAACTTTTAGGTAACCGGATAAATCAATACAATGCCCACTAGCTGTGAAACCATAGACATATGAATATTGATTTGTATGCGCAAGAATCAATACAACACCCACTAGTCAACAACCATGGATATATGAATATTGATTTTGTTTTCAGAATGTTGGATTAGATACAAGCACCAAGGCACAAGCGCCAGGATGACCTGAGTATCATGTCCATTTTGATATAGCAATTTGCATTTAACATACACATCAAACAGTCAAGAGATCATTCTAAATCTAGTGTGAATTACCCGTAGTGACCCTTTATCGTTCACATCCTTAGGTAAGATCGCGTTTCATAGTAGGAGAAAGAACTGACTCAAAAAAAAAAAGACAATAGTTAGATCAAACTTCCTTGAATTTTTTGGGTATCAATGGTCGAGGTACGCATGGCCATCCAATTTGAGATAGAGGCTCTTATAGTCGGACACCATTTCAATCCGAAATTTCCAAAGTTGTTAGATTTTCACATACAAGCAGACAACAAAGAAAAGATTATGCCCCCAGTCATCACCCTCTAAATCCTGTAAAGGACATCATTGAAGAGCTCGAAGGGATAAAATATGCAAAAATCTCAATGCGAATCAGTAAGCATACAAGGAGATAAAAGCATGTAAAAAAGCATAGATCATTTTCAGTTTGTGTGTGATGTTTGATTGTGTTGTTATAGATGCAAAATCCTTTCTGGAGAGAAGACTGACTGACTGACTCACATGAAGCTTCAAAGGACCCTGACTAGATATGATACGTCTAAGATATACTGGAGACCATAGGAGTTGACATTGATTTCCCCCCAAGTGTTAAGCATTGATAGGATATAGATGCTTGAGCAGATAGGATTGGTGTACAAACTGACTTATTGAAAACTAGAAATGCTAAAACAAACCGGGAGATATGTACAAACCAAAGCAAGACTGAAAGTTGGGAAAGACCAAGATTGCGCTGATAGATGGGGTGTATTGAAACAAGTGGCACTCATTTGCCGGGTTTTCACCATCTTGGCAGAGATTGTATTTTTGCTACCAAGGTACCTCTTTCCAAGTTTTCACCAAGGCACTTTTTCTCTTTCTCATTTTTTTGTATTTTTCATTTTTTCAATTTTTTTTCAATTTTTTCAATTTTTTCAATTTTTTTGTGAATCATCAAGGTGCCTATTGCTATGTTTTCACCAAGATGTTCATTTTTTCAGGACTTTTTCTAATTTTTATGATTTTTTTAGGACATTTTACCATAGACTGAATGCTTTAGGCATAGAATTTCTTTAGATGGAGAACGTTGATTGGTTCTTGGAGCTGTTCTCCGTCAGTTGTTGAGAGTTGATAGGCACCAGAGCCAAAAGTAGCAGTGATAACAAAGGGACCCAGCCAGTTGGGTTCAAACTTCCTCTTGCGTTCTCGATATGATTGATTTTTAGGATTTTCTCTCAAGACTAGATCACCAACCTGAAATTCTCTGTGTCTGACTTTCTTGTTGTAACCTCTAGACATTCTCTTCTAATATACTCTGAGATGATCATACGCTACTTGTCTATGCTCATCTAGTAGTTCAAGTTCTTGCAACCTAGACACTCTGTAGTCATCATCAGTTACTAGACCATGCATTCTGATTCTGAGTGATGGGATTTCAACCTCAATAGGTAGTACCACTTCAGACCCATAAACTAAAGTAAAATTTGTAGCCCCAGTAGCTATTGTAATACTTGTTCTGATACTTGTTCTGATACTAGTTCTGATACTGGTTCTAATACTGGTTCTGATACTTGTTCTGATACTTGGTATATTTGATAGCATCTTTGTCCATTTGCAAACTCCCAAACAAGATCATATCATGCAGTCCTAATGTCTAGCAAGGTGGAGAACAAGAGGGATTGGCAAGCTGGTGGAAGAGATGGAAGACAAGAGAATGAAGGGAAGAAATCCTCAAAGGAAAACTCCTCAAAAATACTGAAGCTAGGGAAAACTTGTCATGTAAAGCACATTTGGACAAGTAATGAAATGCCAGCATAGGATAAGTTACAAAAGCATAATGCCAAAGAAGGAAAGGATGCAGTCTAAATGAGTAGACATGTCAAGAGGCTTCATAGCTCTGTGTTTCGCTCTTTTTATTTATTTATTTATTTAGATCAAGACCAAAGGGGAAAAGGATAGCGATAGGTGAAAATGAATAGAGGAAAATAGATATGAAGGCTAAATAGGAAGGGAATAAAAGCAAGATCATCATAAGACAGCTCACAAGATAGCCAAATGTTCGTGTATAGATCATCATTGTCAAGATCAAAGAGAGAAGATGGAATGGATGAAATATGTAGAAGAACTATGCATGACGCCTGATTGCCAGGTTTTCATCATGGTACTTATCCAAGGCACCACAAGGAAGTGGTTTTCACCATAGGATGAATTTATTTCTCTTTACTTTTGCTACCAAGGTGCCTATTTCCAGGTTTTCACCAAGGCACATTTTCAATTTTTATTTTTTATTTTTATTTTTATTTTTTTTAAGAAGGAAATCTTTTTAGATAATGCTCCTTGAAAGGATAAACCATGATATGCCAAGGATTCAAAATGATATGCTCAAAGATGTTGATAGGGAAAGGAAGATGGAAGAGAAAAATGGAGGATAAGGTTTTATATAAAGCGAGTGAGGTTGGAAGTTAAGAGGAATAGGAAAATGAGGAAAAAGGATAGAAGGTAGAAGGATAACAAATGGAAGGATTGTGAAAGGGTAGATGGAAAGGAAGGTAAGATCAACATCAATACACACCTTGAAGGGTGGCGAGGGGATATAGGAATCATGAATGAAGGAATACGTGAAGGAATATGGTGAATGGATAGCAGAGGTTGTGGTTTAGGCACGTGGAATGGAAGAATGTTTTTGGAAGAAGATGAAGTGGAAGCCTTTGGAAGCTTGAATGTCAACTTCACTTTTTTCTCAACACCGGAATCTTTCAAGAGAGACTTTGGAATCCATATAGCCGTAGGCTTTTTATTTCCTTTTGATGATCTAGAGAGAATATCTTCAATGATGGATTTTGGAACCCATACTTGTCTTGTAGTTTTTTTTCTTAGATATCTCTTTTGACTTTATGTTTCCATGTCTATTAGAGGAGACATGGTGATCTTCTTTTTTTGATGGATTCTTGTATTGCTTCTTTTTCTTGTATTGAACATTCAAGTTACTTCCAAAAGACTTGGGACTTGTGGAAGAAGGACGATATGACTGGTTTAGATGGGTGGGTGGATGAAAAGGATTCAAGGGTATGCATCTATGTTGATCTTGAGAAAATATGGGAGGTGGAGGGACGTAAGGACCCAAGATGGATGGAGAATTAGGAGAGTTAGGAGGGGAAAGTGAAGGAACATAAGGACCCAAGATGGAAGGAATATGTGAAGCCTTTAGTAGTGGTGGAAGAGGTCCAAGGATGGAAGTGGAAGACACAAAAGGATAATCAATAAGGTCATCAGCATCTATATGAGAACCGAGGATATCAGCATCTTTAGAGTGAGCATTAGAATTTTCAATAGAATCGTGGACATCTTGAATATGAGCACCTTCTTTGAGAGGATTGTTCAAAGCTTGCAAAGATTTAGGAAGAGTAGAAAGTGGAAGTGAACATGGAGTGGTAGAATAAGAAGATGGAAGACTTTGATGTTGACAAGGATCTTTGGATAGCATAAGCTCATAATTTTTTTCTTGATTTTCAATAGGCTTAACATTGGAAGTAGCAACACCATTTTTACCAACCTTAATGGAAGTATCATCTTTGGAAATTGGAAGTGGGGTAAGGTTATTTTGATTGTCAATAAGCTCAAAAGTGTAAGTAGTAGCTTGATCTTGCTTAGGAGAAGACTTAAGACATGGTGGAATGCATGAAAAGGGTGTGCAGGATCAAAAGAACCTTGAGGTGGATAAGAGACATCATGAAAAGGAGTGGATGACATGGAGGGTTCTTGATCTTGATCTTTCTTTATGTTCTTTTCTTTATCATTTTTGGAGTCCTCTTGACATGGACCCACTTCTAAGAACAAGGAAGCATGTTGGGATTGTATGGAAGATTTTGGAAGAGATGGTGGAGGACTAGCCAAAGTAGGCATTGTAGCATATGAAGGCTTAGGCTCTTTAGGTTTAGCATTATTGAAAGTATTGGTAGTCAAGTGAAGGTTAGCTTGAGTTTCTTTAAGAGGTAGCCCTTGAGGATAACTATAGGAAACCACATGAAAAGTATCAGGGCTTGTGTTGGATGAAGGTTCTGTGAAAGATTTGAAAGACTCGGAAGCTTTAGGAAATGTATGGGTATTGGAGGAAATAGGGGATGGAAGGGAACCATCAGCAGACAAAGGTTCAGCATTAACATGATCTTGCTTGAGAAGATAATATTTATTTTTAGCAAGAGATTCCTTAGGAGAAGGATTCTTATAATATTGATGCTTCAAGCTAGCATGATGCATTTTATAGTCCTCAGCAGTAGTAGATGGATCATAATCAAGGTATTGTCCACAAAAGCCATCAAAATCTCTTTCAAAATCAGAATCATATGGATCACCATCACGATCTATCCAATGTGATGGCCCATTTGTAGTAAGTAGGAACACACGATGGGGAGGAGTCTTAGGAACAGAGGTGTCATAGGTATCATTACATTGTTTGTCATCATAGTCATCATAGTCTCCAAAGCTGGATGTGTCACTCTTTATGGAAGAGGTATCATAAGGGTTATCACATTGTTCAAATTCTATCTGGGGGCATGGTGACATGTACAAGTCTTTATCAAATGGAAAAGAGTATAGAGATTCCATGGAGAACTCTTTAGGTTCCTTTTCTTTTTTAAGATTGTTAAGTTCAACTTGCATAGCTTGTAGCTACTTCATCATAGTGGTGATTAGAGCTTCTTCCTCTTGTGTACTGATTCTTTGAGACATGTGTATTGATTCTCAATGGCTACTATTTTGTTCCTGACATAGTGATTGTTTTGACAGATTTTGGAATTAGGTGGAAAAGCTAAGTACCTTGCAATTCTGACAATTCTTTGACAACTCTCAAAAATTTCCCAAATGACACTCTATAGACTCGTACGACAGTGGGTAGGCTATGAAACGACAGTTGCAAAAGTCACACGATAGTTGAACAGCTCATACAATAGTGGGTAGGCAATGAAACGACAGTTGAAACTTTCATACGACAGTTGCAAGATTTTGACTTTGAGGTTGCTGGCATGAAAACTCGTACAATACTGGGTACTCAGTCATACAACAGATGGGAAAGACTGAAATGACACTTGAAAGAAACTCGTATGACTTTCTGACTTCCTGAGATGACTTTTGACTCCATAAAAGATTTTACGTCAATTTTTGCAAAATTTTGAGTTTTCAGATTCGGATTGTTTGCAAATTTCAATGTCTAGATTTGAAGATTGTAACAGATTTGTTCATTTTCAGTAACCAGATAGATAAACAAGCATGCAAAATAGTAAGCAAGTGATTTTAAGCATGTCTAAAAATAATGAACAAGGGCAAAAGAAACCTTGCGCATGAACAATCAAGTGACTGAATTGTGCTAATCCCTAAGAGAGCTAATTGTGTATGTTCCAAAAAGTTTTGCAATAATGCACATGTACCCTAGAAAATGAAAAATTTGGCCTCTCTAGGGTTTTTAGTAATGGTTTGACTCTACAACTTTTATGATCCGAAGGGGTGAACTCCAATCCTGGTGCACCAGGGTTTTGACACAGTCTGAGAATTTAATTAATCAGGAGCTGCTAGGGAGATCTGACAACCTAACAATGAACCACACCTGTGAAGATTTCTTCCACAAGGACATTTATATAGTGGCTATCACTACCACAGTGAAAATGGCTATTACCACTTGAGGTTTTGTCAACGCAGTTTTCCCTATGAAGGGATTGTCTGCTACGATTAACCCTCTCTAAAGATGACTCACAATAGTATACCACAAGGGGACTTGGCTCCAGATCCAAGATTTTTGACACCTTTTCACCTTTAACCCAAACAAAGAAGCCAGATAAATCTGACACGCTAAGACAAAGTTTTGCTTCACCAAGGTCTGTGATGTCAACTCCATGTGATCTATCAACCTCTCCAAGGAGAGAATGTATTGATCAATAAGAGAAGGCACACTAATCAATTTTGACTCACCAAAGCTCATGATGTCAACCCCACATGATCTATCAACCTCTCCAGGGAGAGAATGTATCGATCAATAAGAGAAGACACACCAACCAAGTTGAATGTGAAACGCACTAAGTATCCTCCCTACCTACAAAGATTCTATCGTCAAGAAGGATTTCACTAGGAATCCAATCTCTCAAGAATCATGAATAGTGTTCATAGGGCCTAATTACTATGTGAGCACAGATGTATGTTTCCAAAAAGAAAATCTACCAAAAGTACCAAAAAAGCAGAAAGAGGAACACTTAACGCTTAAAGTGAATATGAGATGAGTCCACAAGGTGGAACACTTAACACCTCACACAAGCTAAAAACAAGTCCCCAACTTAGAAAACAAGTGAATTCCTAAAAGCACAAATGGGTTGCCAAGTGGAACACTTAACGCTTATGTCCTATTGACCTCTCCCCTTTAATGTGGTGCTGACATTGCAACCACGAGGTGAAAATGAGGGGCCGGCAGATTAGCGAGTCCAATAACCCAAAATAGAAATTAAGATCAATCATAAGTAATCTAAGACTGCCAATAAATACCTAAGGTGTCACAACCTAGTATCAATTATGCAAGTGTGTAAAACAAAAGCATGAAAAGAAGCACTCAAGCTAGACACACGAGAGATTTATTTTAAGTCCAAATCAAAATGTTATTAGATGA
The DNA here is from genome assembly GCA_027943335.1 of Chamaecyparis obtusa. Taxonomy (NCBI): domain Eukaryota; kingdom Viridiplantae; phylum Streptophyta; class Pinopsida; order Cupressales; family Cupressaceae; genus Chamaecyparis; species Chamaecyparis obtusa. Next base: position 542,321 of record BSBK01004012.1, on the reverse strand, counting down.
AAGAGAACACCTGGAATCCTCACAATGCGCTTAGTAGATGTTTACCTAATTTTTAGCAATTTTTGCATTTTTCCAATCAAACCCAGTAGAAATTAATCAAAAACAACAAATTTCAATTGTTAGGGTTAGCCGTTAGTCAAAATCCAAAAATCAAATCTGACAAACTGCCTGCAAAAATGAAATTAAAATTGAAATATGGTACCTAAACTCATATGACAGTGGGTCTCTTACCATACGACAGTCAAATACTGATGCTGAAACTCGTACGACAGTGGGTACGTTCCAAAATGACAGTCTAGAAACTCATACAATAGAGGTTGTATGATGAAATGACAATTTAATTTCCAAATGATAGTGGGTACCTAATGAAATGATACTCGGTCAACTGTCATACGACAGTAGGCTCAAACTCATATGACTTTTGTCAGAAAATCGTATGACAGTGGGTATGCTCTTAGATGACACTAGGTGTCCGATGAAATGACAATATGAAAACACTCATACGACACTGGGTGTCTGATGAAATGACAGTCTGAAAAACTCGTACGATAGTCCGAAAAACTCATGCGACATTGTACGGACCGAAATTAAAAATCGCGCTGTACGGACAGCTTTGATGGAAAAAGTGCCAAAATTATTTTTTTTCCCAGAACAGGTAGCAGCAGGTGAGTTTCGATAGAGAAATGATAGAAGATTGATAGAAATGAAGGGAAGCCCATTTCAACGCCCCACGGTGGGTGCTAGAAATATGTGTGTGAAAATTGTACCTAATTTGTAGACACAACACTTCAGTAAAACATTAGAGGTTAGCTATAATCAAAATCATGCAAAATTAAAATCTATTCTAACCAAGTGATTTATTGCCTTCTAATAGGTGCAAGATTGATGTTCTCAGATTGTTATTGAGATCAGTGATCTAGATGACACCTAAATGAAGGATTTGAATGCAAATTAAGCTATTTTTTTAGATTTTATGATGCAATAAGAATGATAAACTGATATGAAATTATGCTAATATGAAATTGATCTATGAATATGCAAAGTAAGCTAACAATGATATGAAAAAGAATCTAAATGAATGTAAAAACCAAATTGATCTCACAATAGCCTTGATTCACAATAAGCTTTGATTCTCCAAATTCCAATTCTTCAAAATAGTTGTGCAATTCCTAGATGACTTTGGCTAAGTAAGCTTGCAAAATTATGAGATGCTTTGAGATGAGCTGAAGCCTTAATTTATAGAAATCCAGGGCTTTGGAGGTGCATGAAAGAAAGCCATAAATCACTCAGATTAACTCAACTTGATTTTTGAGTTATCTAAAAATAAAGATAATTAACTCACAAAATTATGCGAAAGCATGCACAAACAGCTTTTTAACTCAAATTAGAAGTTTAGATCAACTTTAAAACTCAAAAATGATGTTGAGTTCCAAAAAGTCAACAACTTGAATTGATTTTCTGATCTGGAGTTAACTGCTCTTTGAATGTGCATAATAATTATGAATTAAATAAATAAATAAAGTGATTTATGCTCAACTTAACTGATTTTTAAAAATAAAATAATTGATTTATGGGTTAATCAATCATTTAATCAAACTTTTATTAAAAACTATATTATTAAATAATGACAACTTGCTTTAATTAATTAAATAAAAAATTAATCAATTATTCATAGGATATTGGATTTATTGTCAAAATTAAATAATACAATTAATAATAGATAGAATTAAATTTAATTACATAATTAAGTGGCAAGATATTAAATCTAATTAATTAAATATGAAAATATTCAATTCATCAAACTTAGGATAAATGTGATTTATCGCCAAATAATCATTAAATTAAAGATAATTAAGATAATTAGAAATATTGCTAGGAATATTCCCCGATGCAGAATTTAAGATAATCAATTAGGATTCGATGATGTGCAAATGTGCCTTTGGTTAGGAATTTGATGGCAATTTCATTCGATTTGATGATGTAGGAAATTAATGAACTTATAGCCCATTTTTGGGGTATTACAGATGTATACTAATTTCTGTTTATATGGATCTTTTATTCTTGTAAATTTCCCATGTCTTATAGTTATTCTTGTATGTTTATCGATGTATATTGTTACTGTATGATTTATACTTTATTAGAATATGAATGTGATGCAGAGGTGGTGTGTAAGAAACTCTGAACCCATACCCTTATAGAACTACAAGAAAAATTAGTAACAAGTGAGACAATCTTCTCACATAAAATATCCTTCATAAGGATCCACTATCTAGGCTTCAACCAATGCACTTACATTGGTTGGCTCCAAACTATCAAACTGTCATTCTAGGACTGCTCCTAGTAACCTTCACCAGTCATAAAATGGTAGTTTTCTCCACATCTTCCCAAAAGACCTCAAAAAATAATCAATGATCTAGATACCCTTATGGAATTTTTAAAACATATCCCAAATGCGACCCAACTTGTTTTGAGACAAACTAGCTTAAAATTGTTGATTGTGTTTTGCTAGAGAGGCCTAATTCACCCATTTAACAAAGTAACTATATCATGGGTAATCTCCCAAAACTTTCCCTCATCAATAGTCCTATGAAATGGATCTAATTAGATGAATATTCCATCAATTTGACTCTATGACACTTCTGGATATGAAAGCCCCAAATTGGTCTTAAATACTCCTATAAACTAGGGCTCTCTCAATGTATGACCTCCCAACACCATACCAACCAAATGAAAGTTGTTTCATAATTCTTATACCATCTTCAGATGGATTCAATCATAAAATGACCACATCTAAGGGCTTGATTCTCCGCTGCTATACTTATGGCTTCGTTTGAATGACCCTTAGTCACTCCAAAACCCCAACAACTCCTCCAATCAATGCCCACATGAAAAATCCTTCTTGTTCCTACATTAAAATTGTTATAATTATATAATAAAATGATTGGATCCATCCCCAAGTGATAGTAATTACAAAAAGGGGATGGATCATTCCATTTATATCTTAAAACAAGAAAATTCCCAGCACTATTTCAAACCGGTCAAAAGAAAATGCACCAAATCAATTAAATGACTATAAAATTGATTCAAAAGAGGTGTTTACAATGTATCTCAACCATGCACAAGTATGTATTTCAATGATACATCCAAAAACTATGAGAAATTGCAAGAAATCTAGATTTTATTGCTCAAAAAAGACACAGTCCGTACAACTCTTGCCTCCAATCCATACCATCTAAAATAGAAGACCTCCAAGAACTTAAATAAAGTCCTATCAACCTCCTCAACCGATCCAAATCTATTGGAACTCATAAAAACACAAACTAAACTTATTTTAGGCTTTTCCCTCCTTTAGTAACTAGTTGTTACATCAATATGTGCACCAAGTGCATTATTACAAGTTTTCCATCCTTCATGGATCAAATCATTACATAAAATGGCTTAATAGCCATGTTAAAAATTTGAAAAGACCTTATAGGTCTTGTATCTTCTTCAAACTAATTAGTCACCCAAGTGACCCTCCTACCTTTATTAGGGTGCCTTGCACTAGGTCTTCCATACAAACCACACCATTAGCCCTTTAGGCTTGTAGCCTTCACTAGTCACAAGATTTCCTCTCTCTCCCAATATTCTCAAACCACTCTAGAAACAAATTAGTGTTTCAAATATCCTTTTGGATTCCCTAAATCCTCACCAAGTCTCAGGATAGACTCTTTTGGACCATATACTAGATCCAATACCCTAGCACCCACCAACTAGTCCAAATTCTATCCCCATTACAAAGAAACTTATAAAGATATTCACTCCCATACCTCCCAACCAAGAAACAATATTTTCTAAGGTCTAAAAACAAAATATTTTCAAAGTTTTAAGGTCTCAACACCTACCGGATCTTCTAACCACCAAACCCTTGTTCCTAGGGTCACACAACTAGGGTCTTCTCAAAAAGAATTTTAAAATCTCTTCCAAATTAGTTTAGTTGATCTAACACATCAAAATTGATCCTCACATCAAAAATCCACCATAAAATATATCCACTCGTCAACGTATCTACCATAATGACTGGTGTAAGATAGGTCACTTGCTCACATAACAATTTGCTTCATTCAGTGATCTTCAAACAACATCAAATTACATCCCTACATGACCAAACTACAAAAAAAGGATATAATATATTTTTGTACTCATCCTCCTACTCACATGAGCTTTGAGATATGACCCTATAAAGATCATCAATTTCATGTTGAGTGCACCTTGAGGGACACTTCGGCCCAGAGTGGTCGGCAAGGTTCGAGTGACTCTGTATGCCAAACAAGGTTGTCAACAGTATTTATCTATCCATTCAGAGCTATTGGAATAGACACTTGGATGCTATGACTGATGGTTTGAAAGATACACAATGTTGCTCATTTAAACTAAGGAACACTGTGAATTTTGACATCAACCAAGAATGTGTTGCCAAATATAAATAAACTTGAATATCTAAAAATTGAGATAGGTTATTGTAGGCCTCAGAAACATGATCCTATAGCACATGATGGTTTGATGCTACCTTGCATGAGCTTCAAGATATGACCCTATAAAGATCATTAATTTCATGCTGAAGGGACCTTGAGGTACACTTCGATTCAAAGTGGTCGACACTATTCAAGCAACTCAGTGTTCCAAAAAGGATTGCCAATAGCATTTACCTAGCCATTCAGATCTGTTGGAACATATGGTTCGATGCTACGACTGACAGTTTGAAAGATACACAATGTTGACCATTTTAACTAAGAAACACTTTGAGTTTTGACATCAACTGAGAATGTGGTACCATATATAAATGAACTTGAATCTCTTAAAATTGAGATAGGTTATTATAGGCCTTGGAAACATGGTCATGTAGCACATGACAGTTTGATGCTACCTTGCATGAGATCTAAGATATGACCCCATAAAGATCACCAATTTCATGCTGAAGGGACCTTGAGGGACACTTCAGCTCAGAGTGGTTGACAGCATTCAAATGACTTTATGTGCCAAAAGAGGTTGCCACTAGTGTTTACCTAGCCATTAAGAGCTATTGGAATAGATGGTTTGATGCTACGACTGATAGTTTAAAAGATATGCAATGTTGCCCATTTTAATTGAGGAAAACTTTGAGTTTTGACATCAACCAAGAATGCGGTACCAAATATAAAAAAACTTGAATCTCTAAAAAATGATATAGTTTATTGTAGGCCTTGACAAAATGGTCTTGTAGAACCTAACGGTATGATGCTGGCTCACATGAGCTCTGAGATATGGCCCTATAAAGATCGTCGATTTCATGTTGAAGGGACCGTAAGGGGCACTTCAACTCAGAATGGTCAAAAACATTCGAGTGACTCTATGTGCAAAATGAGGTTTCCACTAGCATTTACATGACTATTTAGAGTTGTTGGAATAGACGGTTTGATGCTACAATCGATGATTTGAACAATATGTAATGTTGCCCATTTCAACTCAGGAACACTTTGAGTTTTGACATCAACCGAGAATGTGGTGCCAAATATAAAAAAAACTTGAATATTTGAAAACCTAGATAGGTTATTGTAGGCCTCAGAAACATGGTCCTGTAGCACCTAATGGTTCGATACTACCTCGCACGAGATCTGAGATATGACCCCGTAAAGATCTCCAATTTCATGCTGAAGGGACTTTGAGGGACACTTCGACTTGGAGTGGTTGGCAGAGTTCGAGTGACTCTGTGTGTGAAATGAGGTTTCCACTAGAATTTAACTAGCCATTAAGATCTTTTGGAATAGATGGTTCAATGCTACAATTGACAGTTTGATAGATACACAATGTTTCCCATTTCAATTGAGGAACACTACGAGTTTTGACATCAATTGAGAATGTGTTACCAAATATAAATGAACTTTAATCTCTAAAAAATAAGATAGGTTATTGTACACCTCGCCAACATAGTCCTATAGTACCTGATAGTTTGATGCTACCTCACATGAGATCTAAGATATGACCCTGTAAAGATCTCTGATTTTGATGTTTAGTGCACCTTGAGGGACACTTCGGCCTAGAGTTGTCAGTAGTGTTCAAATGATTCTATGCACCAAATGAGGTTTCCACTAGTATTTACCCAACCATTTAGAGCTATTAGAATAGACAGTTCAATGCTATGATAGATGGTTTGAAAGATACACAATGTTGCCCATTTCAATTGAGGAACACTTTGAGTTTTGACATCAACCGAGAATGTGGTGCCAAATATAAACTAACTTGAATCTTTGAAAACTAAGATAGGTTATTGTAGGCCTCAAAAACATGGTCATTTATCACCTAATGGTTTGATGCTACCTCACATGAGATTCAAGATATGACCTTGTAAAGATCATCGATTTACTGTTGAAGGGACCTTGAGGGACACTTCATTTCGGAGTGTCAACAACATTCAAGCGACTTTGTGTGCCAAATGAGGTTTTCACTAGAGTTTACCTGGCCATTCAGAGCTATTAGAACAAACAGTTCGATGCTACGACTGATAGTTTGAATGATACACAATGTTGCCTATTTCAACTAAGGAACACTTCGAGTTTTCACATCAAATGAGATTTTGGTGCCAAATATAAATGAACTTGAATCTCTTAAAACTGAGATAGGTTATTGTAGGCCTTGGTAACATGGTCCTATAGCATCTAATGGTTTGATGCTACCTTGCACGAGGTCCAAGATATGACCCCATAAAGATCTCTAATTTCATGCCGAAGGGACCTTGAGTGATACTTCAGCTCAGAGTGGTCGACATCGTTTGAGTGACTCTATGTGGAAAATAAGGTTTCCACTAGCATTTAACTGGCTAGTCAAAGTTGTTGGAATAGACAGTTCAATGCTACGACTGACGGTTTGAAAGATATGCAATCTTGCCCATTTCAACTAAGGAACACTTTGAGTTTTGACATCAACTGAAAATGTGGTGCCAAATATAAATAAAGTTGAATAGCTCAAAATCGAGATAGGTTGTTGTAGGCCTCAGAAACACGGTCTTGTAGCACTTGATGGTTTGATGATACCTTGTATGATTTTTGAGATATGACCCTATAAAGATTGTTGATTTCATGTTGAAGGGACCTTGAGGGACACTTCAACCTAGAAAATAGTGGCTAATTTTTGCCAATTGGCTAATTATGAAAATTTGAGAGTCCAAATTTGGCTAATAATTCAAGATTTAAAGGAACCTAAATCACCACATTTTTACAGAATTTTGATTTAAAAATATTCAAATCGCAAAATAATTTATTTTATAAAAAACTTGAATTGGAAAATTTGCCATAGTATTCGATACACAATTAGATTTGATTAGCTAAAATTTTATAAGTTATTGTAGAAATTTAAATTAATTCTCCAATAATATATCATGATTATTTGTTACTGTAAGGATCTATCACCAACTTTTAGTTGTCATTACCGACTGAAAGTATAATCTAGTGACCCTCATTATATTCTATGAGGTAAAAATGTTACTATTTGGTTTGTAATGCTTATGGGAGCTAAAATTGTAGGATTTGAGAGATACAAATCCATAGAATGCCAAGAATACTTGCATACAAATAACCTGTTATAGGAGAGAAGTAGAAAGAAGCAAAAGGAAAAACTCAAAAGTTACTCAAAATGTGAGAGAAAAATTATGATCCAAGTTAATGAAAAAAGAATTACAAGGTTCAACCTATAAAGGTCAACAAAACCCTAAAGCCTAAAAAAGCTAGGTTGCACATTAATAATTAATAAAAGAATTAATTATTAATGCACCTAAGAGAAAGCTTAAGCACTAAAGAGTAATAATTTAACTAATTAAATCAATATGATTTAATTAGTAAGTAAACTAAATATTACTCTAACACCCCCCCTTAAGCTAAGTGCAAGGGGTAAGCTAACCTAGCATAGCTATGAAAGCAGGAAATGGATCTTAGCAACAAGGCCTGATCAGGTACCCAATACAAGGAAATCTCTGTAAACCGGAGGCAAAGGAGAAAACCCAGTGGGAAAAACTCCTCTCCAAAAAGAGATAGAAAAAAGTAGAAAAAGAAATGGCTCAAGAGACTCTCTCAAAACCATAAGTACAACCAACCCCCCATGAGAGAGGGAAGAGACACCAAAGCCCCCCAAGAATGATGGAACCCCTGTGGAAATGATTGAACCAAAGAAAATCCAATGCAGAAGAAACAAAGGCATGAAAAAAGGAAACCCCTGAATGAGAGGTGAAACTAGAAGGCCTAACTTATACTCAAAGGATAAAACATGAGGATCCTGAAAGGGAATCCCCAATGTAGGTGGTATGACTGGTGTGCTGACATTGTGATCAAGAGAGAGGAGATGAATGTCCTCTATAGAATCCTCAACAAATACACCTGGTGGCTCAATGAATGGAGCTGGAGGGTCTGGCAATGCTAAAGAAGAGTCTTGTTGAAGACAGGAAACCTCAACAAGATGTGGTGACGTAGACATAGAAGTGGTCTCAGGAACAACACAGAGGTTCAAGTGACCTACCTGCCCCACATGATGCTCTCACATAAGAGGAGAGCTAAGCTCCAATGATGGAGATGGTGGACCAAAGTGTGAGAAGGTGTAGAGATGGGTGGAATGATCAACTGTCCCTATAGCAATAATGCCTCCTATCGCACTATCCCAAATGAAGACTAAATTTGTCGTGAACTCAACTGTCTTCCCTGATCCACTGAGTGTAATCTGATGAATCGAGAGAAGGTTTGTAGACATAGAAGGAACATATAATACATCATTGAATGTGCCATCCTGAATGCCTATAGAACCTTTCCCATAGACTAGTATAATAGTGTTATTCCCCATGAGAATGTGAGGAATAGGAGAAGCCTCAATAGAAGAGAAGATCTTTGGAGAAGATACCATATGGTGAGAAGCACCAGAATCCAGTATCCAAGGGACCTATGAAGGGGATGCAATGGAAGCCTATAATGCATGATCCTATCCAAAATCTTGTCTAGAGGTTGAAGATGAGGTAGAAGGCTTAAAAGTAGACCCTTGTGAGGTAGAAGAGGATGGAGAGGAAATAGTGCTCTTCTGAAGAAGAGCTTGAAAATATGCAATCTATTTCTCATAGCCATCAAATCTCTTCTAAAAACAATGTGACTCATCATGAGGCCCCTTCTGACAATAGGAACATGTAGGGCTCTTAGTCTTCTATTTCTCCTTCTTAGAAGAAGATGGTGGGCCAGCAGAGTGCTGAGAAGAGGAATCAGATATCTTCAGCTTCTACTTCTGTATATCCTAAGGTGTCTTGGCAAGCAATCCCTGTGATGGTGAACTTGTAAGTGAATCCAATTGATTGAGCTTGGACTTCTCACGAGTCAACCTATCATAGAAAGTCTCAAAAGAGGGCATAACATGTTGAGCACCCAGTGCATCCATAGTGGAGTAGAAGGTAGAAGTGAAAATTTGATAAGGACCATGAAGCTTTGAGAGTATCAAAAAGATACACTCATCATCTGACTTCATCTTTCTAGCAACCTGTAAAATAGAACGAAGAGACTTGAACTTCATCAAGAAGTCCTCAATGCTAGTGAATGATTCAGGTACCAAGGAGGTGAACTCTACATCTATCTGGAGAACCTTGAACTGATTCATTGTGCCAAACAAGGTGGAAAACTTGTTCCACATATCACTGGGTGTGGTCAAACCATCCAGGTGGAACAACAACCCATCTGAAATATTTATTGCAATGAGTCCCATTGCCTCATCCATCCTATTTCTATGCATAAGAGCCTCATAAGGCCACTATAGAACTGGCTGAGCCTCATCGAGGCATGACCATAACCCTTTTGCCATAAGGAATTTGGTCATCTATCCTTTCCAAGTGTGATAGTTGTGAGGTGTAAGGTGGGTGACAGAAGAGTCTTCCATTGAGAGAAGGTAGACAAAAGTAGAAGGGTCTCTTTGAAATAAATGACAGAAAGAGAATTTGCACCCCCCAACAAAATATTATACTATCTCCCATACACTTCAAATAAGTATGTAAGCACAAAAAAATAAGGAAAAAACCTAATTTTCAGATGCCTCCACTTTGATGCCAAAAACAACTGATCAAACAACAAAATTTGAAAATGAAATCAGCATGGTTGGATCAGGCTCGGAAAGAGCTTTCCTTAAAAAATTGCCACAGATTGCTCCGGTACCCAAAGGTGGTCGAATTTTATATCAAAATTTGTCTAAACGGTCCTTTGAATCCATTGGTGAGGTCAGTTTCAGTCCAAAAAGCATCCAATAAAAAACTTTCCCCATATCCAATAAAAAACTCTTCAAAAACATGAAACCCTTAACCTCAAAACCTGCTTCAAAAACACCAGAATAGGCAGTAGTAGGGGAGCTCTAATACCATGTAGGATTTGAGAGATACAAGTCCACAAAATGCCAAGAATACCTGCATGCAAATAACCTATTACAGGAGAGAAGCAGAAAGAAGCAAAAGGCAAAACTCAGAAGTTACTCAAAATGTGAGAGCAAAATTATGATCCAAGTTAATGAAAAAAGAATTACAAGGTTCAACCTATAAAGGTGAACAAAACTCTAAAGCCTACGAAAGCTAGGTTGCACATTAATAATTAATAAAAGAATTAATTATTAATGCACCTAAGAAAAATCTTAAGCACTAAAGAGTAATAACTTAACTAATTAAATCAATATGATTTAATTAGTAAGTAAACTAAATATTACTCTAACAAAAATTTCTTTCAGATTGTTGATCTCAATATAAATCAATGGCCTTGAAGAAATTTTGTGCCCCATTAGTATTTAAAAATATCAATACATTTATCTCACACAATACAATGAGGTTATTAGATTATATTTTAAATAAATGGTAGCAAGTAATTATTACAGAGTCTATTCCTTAAACCCATCAAAGATTTCCACATTAAGCCTAGTAATTTTCTATAAGAATTCTATTTTCTTAAATAGAAGTATTCACCATGGTGGTTAATTAATTTCTTTTTATTGTTTGAGATTCACCAATATTTTCTACAAAAAAAATTGTTATTAAAAAATAATCGCTAATGAGAATACTTTTTAAAAAAATAAATTAAGGGATTCGCCAATAGAAATTAATTTTTTTTTTCAAGAAAATGAAATATTCACCAAAATTTTATATCTTTTTCAAGAGGGGGGTTTCTTAAAGATTACTATGCAACTGAGAAACACTGCAAGTTTTGACATCAACTGAGAATGTGTTGCCAAATATAAAGGAACTTGAATCTTTAAAAATTGAGATAGATTAATGTAGGCCTCGACAACATGGTCCGATATATAGCATCTGACAGTTTGATGCTAGCTCACATGAGATCTGAGATATGACCCCTTAAAGATCACTGGTTTCATGCTGAGTGCACCTTGAGGGACACTTCAGCCCGAAGTTGTCGGCAATGTTCGAATGACTCTATGTACCAAACAAGTTTGCCACTAGTATTTACTCAGCCATCTGGAGTTGTTGGTGCAGATGGTTTGATTCTACGATAGACGGTTTGAAAGATACGTAATGATATGTTGATAGGGGTTTAAGCCATGGTACACAAAAGATGTAATGTAAGCCATTGAATAGCATAGGGGTTTAAGGATGTAACCTTGGGGTCACTTGGTTGATCCAAGGACATATTTAAAGGTCAAGGACCTAAAAGGATACCTATGTTTGTTATATGGCCATTAATGCAATTAAAACATGTAAATGCACTCAAAAGTGAAAAGATACCAAAAGAAGATGTGAAATTGCATTCATGCAATTATGGCCTAGAAGGGTCATCTAGGGGTTAGAAGGTTAGTATGGATTGAAAGGGTTGTTATAGACCTTTAGAAAAGTCTTAAGAGGGGTGTTTGAGTATATTTTAAGATTGACCCATGTGAGTGGAAGAGGAGAAGTGGAGTTAGGTGTGGAGTGAAGGAGTATTGTAATAGTTTTCAATCAATAAACAATAATATTCTCTACATACTGTGACATTGTCCTGTGGTATAGTCTAAGACCAGTGAATTAAAACATTTGCATAAAATGTGATTTGGATTGGTCTATGATGTAAGGAAATTGGCTTGATTATTATTTATCTTTCCACACATTCATATCAGTGTTTTATTGTATTTAAGACAAAGGAAATTATTGGTGTTCTTGATAGTGATTGGATTTGGGGTCACAGTCAGTGATTGGGATTGAGGTCTCCTTATGATGATTGACTCTCCCACCCCCTATGATCACTATGAATGGTGGGAGAGATTTGAATGTGTATTATATCCTTGTAATATAATGGTTGGTGTAGGGATATGATGGATTGTGTTGGAGAGATCACTGAATGAAGGAGTTTGTTGTGTGAGGAGTGCCATGTTTTGGCACCAGTCATTTTGATGAGTGTAAATCCTTATAAGTGGATGTTTTAATTATGGATTATAGATATTGGGATCCATATTGATGTGTTTGATCAACTGGTTTGATTTGGAAGAAGTTGTAAGGTTCCATTTGAGTAGGCCCTATTTGTGTGACCCTAGAAACAAGGGTTTGGTGGCTAGAAGAATGGGTAGGTGTTGAGACCTTAAAAACTTGAAAATATTTTGTTTTTAAACCTTATACAAGCCTTTTTATTTTTTGGGAGTGTTGGTGCTCTCAAAAATCCAGATAGCTATGAGCTCATATTCAAAGAATTTTCCTAAGGCAAAGTTCAGTGCTTCCAAAGAATAGTTTAAAAAGACCTAAGTTTAAGTGCATACAAAGATAGGCCTGATGAATTTCATGGAATAGTGCTTGGGACAAGTGTTCCTTGCATTTAATTTGGCATATACAATTGGTCACAACTTTTAGAATTCAGTTTGGACAAGTTTTGAGGATACCCATTTGAAGGACATTTCACAAATCTGCACTTTGCATCCTAACCGGTTTTAACTAAATGGCCTACTTTGGAGGCTTGCATCTGACTCCTGGTTGATGGTCATGATGAAAGGGTTGTTGCATCATGATATAGGAATTAGAAAGAGGTTCTACACCAATTTTTATCCCCCCATGTGCCCGTTTGACATGTTTACCGGAGCCATTTTGTTTGAAATTTCTTAGTTTCTCTAGGAGTTCATAGTTCAGTTTTATGAGTGGCTTACTTTGGGATCTTTCCATTTGCACCCAGTTTGAGTTAAAACATAATTGAATGGTGTTCCATACTGTAGACATGGAAATGTTTCCCCTTGATAAGTTTTGGGTCATGACGAATCTGTTTGATCCATTTCCTTAGACAATTCTGGATGCAACTTCTACTGTTTTACTGCCTTTCAGTTCGAGATGTTCTAAGTGGCCGACTTTGGCATTTATTTTAGGATGATTGGTTTATCTTTACAAAATTACGATTGTAGCCTTGTTTTCTATGAATAACAAAGATCATATATCCAGGGTTTCAGACCGTGAAAATTTCATTTGGTTGGATTGCCAGGTCAGACAAAAAGGTGTTCAATAATGATAAAAAGTGAGGATTGCATAACTTTGTAAAGTAGCCATTTTCAGAAATTCGTAGCTTTTTTCCAAATGCTCATCTCCAGTTGAGGGTTGTTCTGTTACGATCCTTGCATATGAAATTTCTTCTAGATTCAGTGGCTCGCCCTCAGCTTATCGTTTGATATTTTTCATTCAACTCCTTCCGAGGCAGTTGGCAGTGATTTTCAATTTGCGTTTGCTGGCAATTTTGAACAAGTGTTTTCAACTTTTAAAATCTCCTGCCTTGTTCATTTTTTGGCAAATCCCTTTTACAGGGTGATTATCTATATCAAAAGGTCTGAATCTGCTAAGTTTTAGCAGTCAATGATATATTTTGATTGGCGTTTTAATAGCGCAACTGGAGGTGTTTTATTAAGAATTGGCGACTAGCGAAATAATTAAAATTGAAGTTTTTTTTTAGTATCTGGTTATCTGGATCGGATCCGGTTGCAAATGCTAGTCGTTTTAGATTGTTTTCAAGGCCGGTTGTTTGAGTTCAAAAAATTTTAGGCCGGACCCGCTTGGGGTCCAGCCTGCCTCATTATTTTGGAAACAGTCTATGATGACACGAACAATTTGAATGAGGAACAAAGTGACATACATACAAATTGTCGAGTCATAGGAAAGGAGTTTTAATGATTTTCGAAATGATTTCCAAGAGAATAGATGGTGGACTCCATAAACCATTGGTTGGTGGATTGACTATTGAGCTTATTCAAATTATCAACCAGGCCAAACCATAAAATCAAATTGTCAAAGAAATTTTGGGAGAGAAACATGCATACACCATCTTGGTGCTGCATAAATTCACCCAACGTGAAGGGGTTGTGTGTGCTAATCAACAAAATTGGGGCCTTGTGTGAACCTCTTTGCAGTCCACATGAGCCTCCTTCTTATGCCTACGTGAGCTCTTTTGGGTTGTTATTTGTAACAAAGCAATATGAAAGGAATTTGCAGATTTGTGTAAGGTTTGTGAGGCTCCTCTCAACGCATTCTTTCCACTTATTAAAGGTTTTTTCAGAATTTGAAGGATGGTACCAAAGTTTTTCCTCCCTCACGCACTAATGCATGGATTCACGTGCCAAGGGGAAACAGAGATGGGTGAGGCTATGTAGACTTCCTCACTTGCTGCGTAAACTTCTAGATTGTGTGATGTTTGTAGATTGTAAGGAGGGGAATGCGTAGGTCCAAGACGTGGGTATTTGCTGGTAAATGCCAAGCAATGTGTATCAAGATTTGCAGGCTGCAAAGAGGAGGACATCGTTGCATGTAAGAATGAAAGGAGAGTGTGTGTGCTTTCTCCTATGAGTTGCACATTTCTCATATGTTCCATAATGTTCTTCCCCAATGCCAGATAGAGAACAGATGATTGGTGCATATATGAATGATTTTGATAAATGGGGAGCGACTGGAATGGGCCTGTGCACATAAAAGTCTTTATCCCACATTTATAGCGTTCGGATATTAAGTAGTGTTTTAAAACAAGAAGGCTCGGATATATGGTAACGTGAAGAGGAAAGGAAGGCCATGTGGGCCAGTTGGATTTGGTGGGCCAATTGGGCACACTCCAAGGAAATATTTTTTTAAACAAGAAATATTATATTGTATGAAAACATTATCTCACATTGCCTGTGCGGGAAGGGAATAAGGAGTTTATAAGGAAAAACATACAATACAATGGTGTCTAAAGTAGACGCCCATTTGGAGGGCCTCTCACAAGAGCATGAAAAAATGAGGTAAATAGCTGGTAGACAACATGGATGATGACTTAGCAGTGGGCCCACATGCCAGTAAGTATATTTTGATAGTGTGCAGATTGCTCACCTTGGGATACATGCCCACATCCAACAAAGATCGTTATAGCGCAACGATAAAGATGCATGGGAGTTACGCTTGTAGATTAGCAATGTGATGACACATGGCACTTTGATGGTGTGGATTGAGATGCAATTTGGTGCCAAGTGGACATCGTAGGAGAACCAGGTTGTGACATGTGGCACTTGGCGATGACAGAGCAGCCAAACAAATAGTTGATCAATTGCCTCGAGCTGCATGCAGATCTGATGATCGTCATTGATCTGCCAAGATGAAGATGCTCACTGGTTAACCTTGGCGACATAGTGACATGTTGACGTGTGTCCCAAGGTGAGCTAGAAAATAGGTGCCCAGTCAGTAGGATAAGCCAACTAGAGAGTGTCGTGTGGCAGAAGGTGTGCTGACAAGTCTAACAAGGTAGATGAGGTGGATCAGTGAGAGAATTAGATGGTGCCATGTGGCACATGGGGCCCACCTCAAAATTCACATGTTTGTGCAAAGATTAAATTTGAATTTGTATAGTTTCAACTATATCAATAAATCAAAAATTTTAAAAATATAGGCTGGTCACGGGAAATGATGTCCAGGACTCATTTTTTACCCAAATATATAGGTATTATATGTTTTTGGAATTGGTGTGAAATCAAGAATCCAATGGAAATGTTAAAAATTAGATTTGACAAAGTTGGTAAGAGCAGTTTTGGACTGTGTATTCTAAGATCAAATTTGGGTAGAGATGCAGATATTTTGTAAAGAGATGTTTCTAGAATGAAATTGTAACAGATTTATCTGAGATATTTTTGTTAGTCTTAGGGTTCACTGTGTTGCCCTAAAACTGCCCTAAATGGTCCTAATCTTGTTGCAATCCTATAGATGGATTTCCAAGACCATTTACAAAGGCTGCTAGTTTTCTGGTTCACAAGGTTACATCTTGAACCTTCAGTCAAGGAGTAGGACATGTTCAGTCTATTTTGTATCAAGATAAAGTAGAAAGTTGCAGATTTCTTACATACTGTCTCAGTGGTTTTGAATCTTCAAGCAAATTGTATGCAGAGGCTTAGATCCTCATTCTTAATTCAAGTTTTCAGTTCCATTTCTCTCCATCTGTGTCAAGTTTTATGGGTTTTGAATGTTCTAATTCCTTGTATGGAGTTTATCTATGCATGTGTTATTTGTCTTCAGTTCTAGTTGTAATTAGATTATAATATGCTCTAGATGATACACAAGTTCATAGGGTTTGCACAAGGATTTCTGTAAGCAGTATGGTTTTGGTTATTTGTATTTAAGACTTGGATCTTTGATGAAGTGATAGTAATCAGTCTCTGTATTCCACAGTGTACTAGATGATTTGCCCAATGGATAAGGCACTGATTTGAAACAAGTAAACTTTATGTTGATATATGTTTGGTTGGGGTGTGCTCTATTCTGCAAAAGTTTAATCAAATCCTTTCAATCCTTTTAGTTTCATGTATTTAGGCCTCAGTTATCTCATAGCAATGGAGAGTCAATGAATGACTAGTTATCATTTAGTACTTTCTTGCTATTATCTACTTTGTTTAATCCAGTCCTATTGTTGTAAAGAAGGGTTCTATTATACTAGATTAGGTGCGCCCACCTTGGTTCTACAGAGCCAGAAGTGAAGAGGGTAGTCTTGTCCCTATAGTTGGTCCAGTTACCTATAGGTTTCCCATATTTGGAACTGACCATTTTAAAAATTAGTCTTAGGTATATTGGTGTCTCATGGAGTGTAAAATCCTTTTCAAGAATCAATAGGGAGGTTGGGGAGTGAATATTTCTATGAGTTTCTTTGTAATGGAGATGGAATTAGGCCTAGTTGGTGACTAATAGGGTATTGGATCTACTAGATGGTCCAAAGGAGTCTATCTTGGGGTTTAGGTAGGATTTATAGAGCCCAAAAGGGTATCTAAAACAATCAAGATTTCCTTTAGTTGTTTGGGAGGATTGGGATAAAAAGGCTGATTTGTGACTGGTGATGGCTACTAGCCTAGAAGGCTAATGGAGTGGATTGGGTTGGAGATCACTTGACTAGACTTGGAGGGTTGGTGGAACATGGCATATGGACCATGTTAAGGTGTTATAAGAAGTTAGAACTAGGTTGGAAGACTTGTTGGAAGATTTGACATATTGGAGGCTCTAGGTGCATTGAGAGAATGGAAGTACACTAGGGTCAACTCCAGAGCAAGGGAAGTACACCAAGGTCATTGTGGATCCTTGGGTGATGGGAAAGACCATTTGAGGTCATTTGATAATGTGCTGGACTATTATTGGTCATTTTATATTGTTTTCATCATGTTTGTAATGATTTTGGGATCATTTGATATTATGATCAACAAAGATGCTATGTAATCCATTTAATGGCATGAGGGTTAACGATGTAACCTTAGGATCACTTAATGGATCCAAGGTCAAATGTAAGGGTCGAGGACCTATAGGGATATCTAATATTTTTATATTTCTATTAATGCCATCAAAACATGTAAATGCACTCAAAAGTGCAAAAGATGCTAAAAATATGTAAAGTTGCATGTTAATGCAATTATGGCCTATAAGGCTCATATGGAGGTTAGAGGGTTATTTTGGATTAATAAGATTTTTTAAAACCTTTTAAAGGTTATAAGAGGGGAATTAGAATCATGTTGTCAATTCGACAACATTGGTTGTCAACTTGACAACACTATTTAATCATATTTGGGTTGACAATCAATTTTTAGATAGTTTTTTGGGTAGTTAGGAATGGTTGCAATTGGTTCTTGGAGTGTAGGAGTCTATTTCATTGGAGATTCACATGAGTGGACATGGCATGGTGGATTTTGGTGTGAATAAGAACAAATGTAATGATTTTGAATCAATTGAAATAATCAAATTCTCTACAATAGTGAATTTGCCCATGGAACAATCAGTGTAATAGTGCATTCATATGCTTGGATAGAATGTGTTCTTGGTTGGATTATATTGTAAGAAAATTCCCTTGTATTGTGTTTACATATTTATGCAATGCCTTAAGTATTTTTATTGTTATTAAAGGCAAGGAATTGATTGGTGCTTGACTTTGACTGAGCTTTAGAGGGTACAATCAGCGTTTTGGGTTTGAAGACTTCACAATGAAGTGAATCTCCCACCCCTATGGATACTATAATTGGTGGGAGAGGTTTAAATATGTATTTTTATCCTTGTATCATATTTTTTTTATGTAGGGATATGGAGATGATGTGTTTGGAAGCCACAAAGAGGTGGTAGTTTGCTGATTGAAGGGTGTTGGTCTTGCACTAGTCACTTAGAGAGAGAAGGCCCTTAAGAATAGATACATTTCATTATGGATTATTGTTGTATGGGATCAAAATTATGTGTTGGAAAGATTGTTTTGATCTGGAGATAGTGTTTAAGGTCTTTTTGAATAGACCCTAGTTGTGTGACCCTAGAAGCAAGGGTTTGGTGGCTAGAAGTGTAGGTAAGGGATGAAGCCATAAAAGCTTGAGAATATTTTTTTTTTAAACCTTAGTAAAGACTTTTCATTTTTTGGGATTCAAGGGGATGAGTATCCTTGTGAGTTTCTTTGCAAATGAGGGTGAATTAGGCATATTCAATGGGTGCTAGGTTATTGGATCTAACATATAGTCCAAAAGAGTCTACCAAGAGACTTAGGGAGGATTTAGAGAACCCAAAAGGGTATCTAAATTAGTGATTAGTTTCTAGAGTTGTTTGGGAAAATTGGAAGAAAAAGGCTGGTTTGTGACTGGTGAAGGCTACAAGCCTAAAGGGCTGTTGAAGTGGATTGGTGGAAGATGAGTTGACCAAACTTTGTGGATTGGTGAAATGTGGTATATGCACCATGTTAAGATGTTATATGGTGTTAGAATCAAGGTTGAAACCCTATTTGAAGTTTTGACATAATGGAGGCTATAGGTGCATTCGGAAGCCTAGATCGGGGTCCTTGTGTGTGGTTTCAAGATAAGTTGGAATAAGAGATCAGAGGAAGTGAACTTGTTCAAAATGTTTGAGGTGTTGGTTATCTAAAGTCAGAGCACTCTATTTGACCCTTGAGTGAGACTAACTCCTTGAGTGAGTTCCAAGACACTTGTAGAGTCCTTAAGTTGAGTTGGTTCCTTAAGGCTCTTCCATGGCCTTCCAAGTATTATGTGCTTGTAAGTCACTAGCATAACATCATAAAGTTTTTATTATTAATAATGAGAAATATTTTTACAACTCAGCTCATTAGGAGCACTGGGAGGAAAGAGCTGAGTAGAGAAAACCTCTGGTATTGCACCAAAAAATAGAAGAGAAAGGTTGTCATTAAATATTACAAACTTGTCGTTATACATACAGGCACTACAACATTTAGGCTCTAATTTTGATGCCAATTTGTGACGCCACTACAATTTGTGTTTTTTTTTTTGTGTTTTTTCTTGTAAGTGCCCTCGACAGTGTCATAATAGCGATGATGACATCATAATTGCAACACCCATTTGGTTATAAATTAAAAAAAATAAAAAAATAAAGTGTCATTTGTAATTTGTGAATTCGAAGAGCTGCCACGAAGATTACATTACAATTTTGCATTGTGCAAAGAGGGTATTCAAGTTTGGTGTGCATGAAGAGGCCGACACCATGTGGGAAGAGGGCACTAGCACTTGAGGTAGGCATTCGAGTTTTTTCTTCTCATCAACTCAATTTCAGTGGTATTATTTACATCTTAGCATTGTTAATAGTGGCATTGTTTACATCTTAGCATTTGGAATGCTTGATGACCCGTGAGCTTTGAAAGCTAGGGCATCATTGCTATTACCTTCAAAGCATTATGTGAAGTGTTTTATCTCTATTTATTTGTTTTTCTATTGATATTCACTATGTGGTACTCCATGTTTATGATCATTTCATGAGGAAATGTCTTGATGGCTCGCGGGATGCAAGCTAGGGCATCATACATTATTTATGTGCTCACTATTGAATACTGACATTGTTTACATCTTTTCATTTGGAATGCTTGATGACCCATGAGGTTTGAGAGCTAGGGCATCATTGGTATTACCTTCAAGGCAATGTGTAAAGTGTTTAATCTCTCTTTATTTGTTTTGCTATTGATATTCACTATGTGGTACTCCCCGTTTATGATCATTTCATGAGGAAATGTCTTGATGACTCGTGAGCTGCAAGCTAGGGCATCATACATTGTTCATGAGCTCACTATTTCATACTGGCATTATTTACATCTTTTCATTTGGAATGCTTGATGACCTATGAGCTTTGAGAGCTAGGGCATCATTTCTATTACCTTCAAGGCATTGTGTGAAGTGTTTGATCTCTCTTTATTTGTTTTGGTGTTGATATTCACTATGTGGTACTCCCTGTTTATGATCATTTCATGAGGAAATGTCTTGATGGCTCGTGGGCTACAAGCTAGGACATCATACATTATTCATGAGCTCACTATTTAATAATGGCATTATTCATGAGCACACTATTTAATATCTAGATAGGCCATGTAAATGGTACCAGGGCAACCCAATCAGGCCAACAAAGTGTGTCATGTTTATCTTTGTCAAATACACTTGTTCACCTTTTTGTTCTTGTTCTTTACACAAATATTGCATCAAAAGTAATTGTAAACAATGATTCAAAGAAAAAAGAAACAACTACAATAGATCAAACCCCAAAAGAATACAGTCAAGGAGAAATAGTGCCCTAATCAGAGACAAAATGAAATCTTAATGTAAGAAAGCATGAAACCAAAGAGGGGAAAGTAAGGCACCAACCAGACTCAGGAAAATATAGCATCTGAAAACATAGAGGACACTGACAGAACAAGGAGGTTAGCAAGTTAAAAACTCAACACTAAATAAAGCATGGAAAGGCACTAAAGAGCATGAGAACTAGCATCCAAATTAATACCAATAGAAGCATCAATAATCTGGATAGTAGGAAGGATAGGTTTAGTTTAAGGATGAAAACTTTTATTACTACTATTAGATCATGTATCATTAATACACTTACTATTTTGAATTTGAGCTCGAGCATCATATATGGTTTTATACATTGTTTATTTCATTGAGACCATGAGCTTGGTATTTGTAATGTATTTCCTATTATTGGATTAATATTGCCATGTTGTTGAGGTTGTAGATGTCCTTTTACTAATCTTGTATAAACAACATATATACCATGTTGACTCACATCCCATGAGGTGTTTCTTGATAACACTTTTGACATCATACTTTTTGCACCATTTTGGTCTTGATTTACTCACTACATGTGTATGCTTCTTGAGTGCACATGTTCTATAACATAGTTCATTTTAGAAGTGTATGGCTTGACTATGCACATGCATAATTGTAGATGAGGATCAGTAATAGGGTGCTAGGCATTTCTTAGATCCTTTGGATCTAACCCCATCTTTTCCTTCCTTGCAGGGTTTTGGATCATACAAGAGATTACTGGATTGAACCCTGGGTCAACACTTCATTACTTTAGGCAATGTTTGGTACCTTCATTATTTATGTTCATCCACTTATGTATGTTTGCATTCATTCATATTCTTTTGAAAGTTGGCTATTAGTGACCATATAGGACCATTCTTGATGTTTTTGGGTCATTTGATGAAAAGATGTAAATAGGGACATTAGTAATAAAATAAGGATATCTTAATCTTTATGAGCTCAAATTCAAAATAGTAAGTGTATTATTTTATTATTGATGTCCCTATTTTATTACTGATGTCCCTATTTTGAATTGTTTGATCATTTCTATTACCTTGAAGGCATTGTGTGAAATTTTTGAGCTCTCTTTATTTGTTTGGTTGTGCATATACCTTCTCTGATCAACTCTGATATGCATGGGTGATGAACATTCATATTTTCCTAAGTAGTACTTTGAGCTTTCCTGCCACACATGTACTATTGTGAAAATCATTACAAGTCCATTTGTTGCAAGAAAGCTCACAATACACATGTCAGGATGTCTGCATGTTTTTCACCTATTCATATACCAAATGATGAATGCTCAATTGTTGTAATGCAAACGCATTAGAACCATCCATATAGGACCTTCATTATTTATGTTCATCCACTTATGTATGTTTGCATTCATTTATATTCTTCTGAAAGTTGACTATTAGCGACCATATAGGACCATTCTTGATGTTTTTGGGTCATTTGATGAAAACATGTAAATAGGGACATCAGTAATAAAATAGGGATATCTTAATCTTTATGAGCTCAAATTCAAAACAATAAGTGTATTATTTTATTACTGATGTCCCTATTTGATGTCCCTATTTTATTACCGAAGTCCCTATTTGATCTAATAGCATCAATATAACAAACAAAGAACCAACCAATCAAATATTTGATCGATGACCCACGAGCTTTGAGAGCTAGGGCATCATTGCTATTACCTTCAAGGAATTGTGAGAAGTGTTTGATCTCTCTTTATTTGTTTTGTTGTTTATATTCACTATGTGGTACTCCTTGTTTATGATCATTTCATGAGGAAATGTCTTTATGGCTCGCGGGTTGCAAGCTAGGGCATCATGCATTGTTTATGAGCTCACTGTTTGAGCACCTCATGTCCCTATTTGATTGGCCAGTGCTCTATTTGTTATATTCAGTTTACATCATCTATTTAGTCTTAATAAATATCTTATAAAAAAACATTAAACTAACCCAAAATACTTTGTCTTAATAAAATTTTAATAAAATAATATATTTAGTCTTAATAAAATCTTATAAAATAACATATATTGTGTGAAGTGTTTGATCTCTCTTTATTTGTTTTGCTGTTGATATTCACTAGCTATGTGGGACTCCCCGTTTATGATCATTTCATGAGGAAATGTCTTGATGGCTCGCAGGCTGCAAGCTAGGACATCATACATTGTTCATGAGCTCACTATTTAATAATAGCCTTATTTACATCATTTCATTTGGAATGCTTGATGACTCACGATCTTTGAGAGCTAGGGTGTCATTGCTATTACCTTCAAGGCATTTTGTGAAGTGTTTGATCTCTCTTTATTTGTCTTTTTGTTGATATTCACTATGTGGTACTCCCCATTTATGATCATTTCATGAGGAAATGTCTTGATGGCTCACGGGCTGCAAGCTAGAGCATCATGCATTATTTATGAGCTCACTATTTGAGCACCTCATGTTTCTATTTGATTGGATGGTGCTCAAACAGTGACCTCATAAACAATGCATGATGCCCTAGCTTGCAGGCCACAAGCCATCAAGATATTTTCTCATGAAATGATCATAAATGGGGAGTACCACATAGTGAATATCAACGAACAAAACAAATAAAGAGAGATCAAACACTTCACACAATTTATGTTGTTTTATAAGATTTTATTAAGACTAAATATATTATTTTATTAAGATTTTATTTAGACAAAGTATTTTGGGTTAGTTTTATGTTGTTTTATAAGATTTTATTAAAGCTAAATATATTATGTAAACTCATAATTATACTTGATATATGTATACTTCAAAGGAGGAATTATGAAATATAGTTGTAGGTAGTTATCTCTTCTATAATGATGGAGGAGTGAAAGGCAATGATCAATGAGGTTGCTACTATTAGATCATACATTAATACACTTACTATTTTGAATTTGAGCTCAGACATCATGCAATGTTATTGTTGTCATTGTATGCTTGCTATTGTTGTGCACCATATATTGTTTTATACATTGTTTATTTCATTGAGACCGTGAGCTTGGCATTTGTAATGTATTTTCTATTATTGGATCAATGTCGCTATGTTGTTGAGGCTGTAGATGCATTGAATCACCACTACCATTCTATTTTGATAGAAGCAATATAACAAATAGAGCACCGTCCAATGAAATAGGGACATTAGTAAAACATTTAATGCATTATTACTTCATCATGATGATAAAAATTTCATTGGCTTAGAGCACATAGAATGTGGGTATCTTGATTACTTCATTAGATCTGTACCTTTGTTAATTTCACCAGCATCATCCAGCTTTCTTACTTATCCTTTAAAATGTAGATTCAAATATACTCTATGCCATAGCATTAATGTATAGATGATGTACTCCTCCATTACTATGTAGATTTGATGCTTTTCTCCTCTGATTTGATGATGATGTATGCCCCTTCCATTGCTTACTCATGCTTACTCATGACTACCTTGTGTTGATGGGCATGGTGTGTGACTATTGTGGGTGCATCATTTGAAAATGATGTCACAACAACACCAGATGAAACAATACCATCTGGTGTTGTTGTTGCATTGTTTGAATGATGTAGTCACAATAGTGACTCACTAGGTGTTCATGCAGACATAAATGTAGCCATTTACTCTCTATAACATTCTTCTGAGTGCACATGTCCTATAGCATGGTTTTTCTTTCATAAGTGTATGGCTTGACTATGCACAAGCATAATTGTAGATGAGGATCAGTAATAGGATGCCATTCATTTCTTAGATATTTTTTTATCTAGCTCCCATCTCTCTTTTCTTTGCAGGTTTTGGATCACACAGGGGCACACTAGATTCATACCCGGGTCAAAAATTCATCACTTTAGGCAATGTTTGGCACCCTTATTATTTATTTTCATCCTCTTATGTATGCCTGTACTCTTGCATTTTCTTCTGAAAGTTATTTTTCTTGTATAGTATATACAAGTTATTTTTCATATATATACATGTAATCTTTTGATACAAAAATTTCTTTTTCCTTACATGTACCTTTACATGAAATGAACACAAATTAAACAAGATCATCAAATAATGAAAACTAGAGTACTGTAGTCACTCATCTAGTAATTAGTTCCCCAAACCATTACTAAGGATTGAACATAAGTCTAGGTCACCAAACCTATTGTTCTATGTGTCCTTATTACCTTCGTAATTTTGGTTCAACCCCTATAGGATGCCCAAGCCTAGAGGCCAAGGAAAGTACCCAAGAGCACTTGAAAGAAAGATGAATGAAACCATTGTCCTTACATGGGTAAACCCATATAAGTGTTCTTCCTTTTCATCACAACTCCTACTTGAGGATCCAAAATCATGCATTTATGTTCAAGACTTATTATTACCTTGGTCCTTTTGAATCTTAGGATGACATCTCAATTGGGAAAGGCAAACCAAAACCTTTCATAGACCAATAACAACCAGGTATGTGGGTGCTCTTCTATTGTACAGTTATACTCATAAAATATATGTACAATTATAAAATTTCATGCCTTGAAATGTTATAACATAGTTCCTCTTCATCAAAATAGAATGGAAGTGGTGATTCAATGCATCTACAGCCTCAACAAAATGGTAGAATTGATCCAATAATAGAAAATACATTACAAATGCCAAGCTCACGGTCTCAATGAAATAAAAAGTGTATAAAACAATATATGGTGCACAACAGTAGTAAGCATGCAATGACAACAATAACATTGCATGATGCCCGAGCTCAAATTCAAAACAGTAAGTGTATTAATGTATGATCTAATAGAAGCAACCTCATTGTTCATTACCTTTAACTCCTCCATCATTATAGAAGAGATAACTACCTACAACTATATTTCATACTTCCTCCTTTGAAGTATATATATATCAAGTATAATTATGAGTTTACATCATATATTTAGTCTTAATAAAATCTTATAAAACAACATAAAACTAACCCAAAATACTTTGTCTTAATAAAATCTTAATAAAACAATATATTTAGTCTTAATAAAATCTTATAAAACAACATATATTGTGTGAAGTGTTTGATCTGTCTTTATTTGTTTTGTTGTTGATATTCACTATGTGGTACTCCCCGTTTATGATCATTTCATGAGGAAATGTCTTGATGGCTCACGGGCTGCAAGTTATGGCATCATGCATTGTTTATGAGCTCACTGTTTGAGCACCTCATGTCCCTATTTGATTGGTCGGTGCTCAAACAGTGAGCTCATAAACAATGCATGATGCCCTAGCTTGCAGCCCGTGAGCCATCAAGACATTTCCCCATGAAATAATCATAAACAGGGTGTACCACATAGTGAATATCAACAACAAAACAAATAAAGAGAGATCAAAAACTTCACACAATGCCTTGAAGGTAATAGAAATGATTCCCTAGATCTCAAAGCTCATGGTTCATCGAGCATTTCAAATGCTAAGATGTAAACAATACCACTATTAACATTCATATTGTGCCATTAAATCAAAAAATGCCATCAAAATGAAACTGAATTAATGAGAAGACAAAGCTCAAATGCCTACCTCAAGTGCCAGTGCCCTCTTCCCACATAGTGTCAGCCTCTTTGCACATGCCAAACTCGAATTCCCTCTTTGCACCAAGCAAAATTCTAGTGTTGTCTTCGTGGCAGCTCATTGAATTCACAAAAATTATAAATGACACTTTCTTTTTCCTTTTTTTTTGTTTATAACCAAGTGGGTGTCGCAATTAAATCAAAAAATTCCATCAAAATGAAATTGAGTTAGTGAGAAGACAAAGCTCAAATGCCTACCTCAAGTCATGGCTACAATATGAAGATCAAATTCTAAGGAACTATGTTATAAAATTTCAAGGCATGAAATTTTATAACTATACAAATATAAAATTTCAAGGAATGAAATTTGACCTCTAATTTGACCTTGATAATGTCCCCTCCATTGGTTATGCTTGATCATGATTGGCTTGTGTTGATGGGCATGGTGGGTTACTATTGTGGATGCATCATTTGGAAATGATGTCATAGAAACACTAGATGAAGCAACAACATCTGGTGTTGTTGTTGCACTATTTGGATGATGTAGTCACAATAGTGATTCACCGGGTGTTCATAGAGACATAAATGCATCAAAAATAATGATTCACTAGGTGTTCATAAAGACATAAATGTAGGGCTTCATTTAGATTCTAGCCCCTATACACTGCACATGTTATGTAGCATAGTTCCTTTTAGAAGCGTATGGCTTAACTACGCACATGAATGCATAATTGTAGATGAGGATCAATAATAGGGTGTCAGGCATTGCTTAGATCCTTTGGATCTAACCCCATCCTTTCCTTCCTTGTATTTTCTAGATCATACATGAGCATACTGGATTGAACCCCGGGTCAACACTTCATTACTTCAGGCAATATTAGGTACCTTCATTATTTATGTTCATCAACTTGTGTATGTTTGCATTCATTCATATTCTTCTTGTGTCTGAGTCTTCTAAATATGATCAATTTAATGTTGTAAATCTTGACATAGAATTCTATATCAACCTATCATTTATCCATTCCAAATGATATAACTCCATTTGAATAAACATACATGCCAGCCATTTGACAAAATGTCCATATGAAATCTAGAGCAATAGATTAATTTTATAGAAAATTCATGATTTATAATGCCCCTTGATTTTTAGTGAATTCATGATTTATAATTCAATTGTAGTAGCTCAATGTGTTTGAACTCAAGAATACCCCTTGGTTTCCTACAAAGCCTTTGGTGAAATCTGTTAGAAAATTAAAAGTTTGGTCAAAGTAAGTGTATAAATGAAGGATGAATTACATAGGAAGCTATGATAAGCTATGAGAAGGTGACATGAAGCTAATGAAAGAAGGCATATCAATGATGTTAAATCATAGGGGATTCTCTTTGTTCCTTGCAATGGAGTGAGCTAATTCTGAAAGTATAAATAGATAATTTTAACAATGTATAAAGTACTTCACAAGATGTAATAAAAACACTGGCAAGGCATGAGAACTGTTTGATGAAATACCACAATAGTGGTGTCTTATGTAATGTTGAGATGTTTAGTACTTATATGAAATACTGAGATATTCAAAATATTGTTGGATAAAGAGATAATTTTAACAATGTATAATGTCCTTCACAAGATATAATGAAAACTATGGAGTGAACTATGTTTGTTTGATTATATAACTATTATCTTATGTCAGGTATCCCACACAGTCTCATGGATTGTCAGGTACAAGTCAATACACCACATAGAGATTAATGTCTTTTACCATTTGTAAAATATCTCACATTGCCACCTATCTTTCTCATTGCATGAAGTGCAGGTACTAGCGAATAGGTATTTTTCAGAATTGTCTTCCTTGAGAGAGGAAAATCTAGGAATGGAAGAAGAAAGTGAGACATTTAGTATGTGTAATTCATTGAAATCAACTCGAGGTCAAAAGATTAGAAAGAAATTCAATAAACGCATGAAAATTTTCCTTGCTCAAGGGAGGATGTGTTCTTATGATGATGAGAGCAAAGATGACTCTGAGCTTCCCTTTAGGTACAAACATCTACAGAAACAATGGGTCCCCGATGAACTTCCTCCAATAAACATTAATTTTTGTGTTAAAGAGAGGATATATCACATAACACCATCTTCATTACATGGTTTGGGCCTATTTTCCATGGATGGCATAAAGGTCTCTTACAACAAAGTTGTCAAATTGATGAAGTATGTCAGACCTTGTTATGATTATAATAGTTGGATGTAGATTGTTATATATAAAAAAAGTATGTGTAAGTATGCACTCATGGAAAATTATATACAACAAAAAGTCAGTGAACAAAGTAAAATAGTTTCTATATATGTTGATGGAAGACCAAAAGCATCAAGGAATATTGCAGGTTTTATAAATAGTACACAGCCTGCATCAACTAAGAAGCAACCCAATTGCATATTTGTATGTGAGATCAAATCAATACATGGAGGTGAGGAGATACTTATCGATTAAAATTTGATTCACATAAATAAAAAAACCCCATCACTATCATGGACGAGGTGGTACACATTTTGATAATTGTCTATTATTCAACATAACTTAGAATAAGAACACGTGTTTTAACATGTTTGAATGATTTTTTTTGAAATACAGAGCTATAGGATGGATCAACAGCCACACGATACAGATGTCGGTGATAGTTCTCATGGGACTACTTCTTCTTCCCAAAAGGTTAAACTCATTGTTATTGTACAAATGTACATACAAGAAAAATGTTAATGCATATTTTTTGTTGTTCTACTATTTTAGATTACTTTTAAATAAAGGGCTAATAATATTGTTCTGACAAATGAGTGCTAATAAGAAAAAGGGAAAGGAACAAGTAGTCCACAAGGAGCCGCAGGTTGAGCATGATCCATTTGATGTTGATTTTTTATCAGAGGTTTATCTCATGGTTGCACTGGAAAGGGTCCTTCGTGCAATATCAAAAGAGTTAGCTTGAATGGCATATATTCAAATTCGCACTCCTAAAATATAGAGGAGAGAGGATATGTTGATTGGTTGTGTTCAGAACTATAGAGTAAGTATTAATGTAGTTTTTAATTATAACAAAAGTTCAATAATGATTTTTATAGTATACTATTTTATTTATGTCATTAACTAAAATATATATGTGTTCTCTTTATAGGGGATGCTAAATAGATTAAAGGGCAACACCTCATATGAAAATAATTTGGGTGGTACATCACATGTTTTATCCTCCATCTTGTCCATGGTTATCCATTTTTTTTATGCTCTAAAAATATTTTTTTTCAGCACCTACTATTGAACCTAAGTTGAGTATGGCACCTAGTACGAGGATTAGATCCACAGAGGTAGTTCTGCCTACAATGTCAGCAATGCGTAGCATGACCACAGATGCGATGGCAAAACCTACTATTGGTAAGTAGACTCCTCTTTTTCTCTCTTATTTATCATGTGTTTATTTCACTTGAACTATATATTCTTTCATACGGGGCATTTTATAATATTGGATTCATTTTATGTAGGAGGCAATGACGCAATCCCTGGATGTACTTGTGTTAAATGTATGGGAACAATACAAAATTATGATCAATTGCTTGTGAGCAATGAAGATGGACTTCCCTTGAGAGTACCCCAGCTTCTAGGTACTTTAAAGATTGATCCTTTCTTTTACTATACAATATAATACTCATAGTGTAATGCACTAACCCCCTGTGTGGTCCCTTGCTATAACTAATTATAATAATCTCATAGTTATCTTGCAGGGAATAATCTATTTTATGAAAAACTTAATGATGAATGTTTGCGCATTTTCGGGCCAATCGTACACACATGATATCATATTTTGATTTCATTGCAAGATTAGATTTCATTTCATCCCTTTCTTCAAGTATATTCAAAGGTAGCTTCACTTCATTTATGAATCTAACAGTTTTTTTCTTAAAAGGTGGTCAGCACAAGATAAAGGGTTAAAGAATAAACTCATTAACTCTATGACAACACTTTTTGGACCCGATGTGTTTCATAGACTTAGACTCCTTGATAAAGTAGGCACTGTTTTGAAGTATATTAGGGACAACTACAGGAGGAGCTAAATAGAACACAACCCTTATTACAAGCAACCTCCCTATATTCCTATTAATGAGTGGGAGGATCTTAAAAAGGATGCACTTGAGAGAAGTGCAAGACATAGTGGATGAGTAGTATCACCCAAGGAAAGAAGGTACATGATAATGTTAATAATGAAATTATGTACTATTTACTCTTTGTACTTATGTGATCTAACATATTTCAAACATCACATAGGTTGCCTGACACAACAAAGGAAACAATAGCAAGAAAACAAAAGCATGGGCAACATAGGCTTGGCTCGAGTGGATATTCAAAACTTACTGCACGAGTTGTAAGTATTAGTAAATGAAAAAGCGTATGAAAATATTTATAATTAAATTGCAATCAATTTAGTTTTGATGAAATTTAATACAATAAAAATTCATGTTACCAATAAAAAAATGTAGGCCTTGGAGCTCAAAAAACCCATTACAGAAGAGGACAAAAAAATAGGCTACAAACAAGGCTATAAAGTCATGGTTGAATGATACTGAGCAATGAGTGCACATTCTTCTGCTGGATCTATTGATCAGGTAAATAAGCCAATTGATTTTTATTTCAAGTTGAAAACTTTACCAATTAATGTATTTGATGTTAAGTTCCAACATAAAGTGATTATATTTGTTTTAAGTAAGGAAACACTGATTATATATTTGTTTAAAACTTTAAAGTGAATATATTTATATGTATTAAACTGAATGATTAACATTTCTCAGTATTTGTCTTGTATTTATATGCATATATTGTCGATAAATGCACTAATTATTTACATTGGAATGCAGCCTACCGATATTGATACTGCACCAACCAAGCATGACGAAGGCATCAATTCTAATGTGAATTGTAGTACTCAAGGTATACATTTTCTATTCAAATTTTGATTAATGAATATTTAATACAAGCAAACATGTTAAATTGAATTTGGCGTAGTAATAAAAATTTAATTATAATGTGTTGGGATTAATAAAACATTTTGTATTGCAATTGCAGGGGATGTAGAGGTTTTTCCCGATGAGCGTGTTGAGGTTCAAGCCACTGGGCAAGATGATGTGGTTGGTCAAGGTAAAGAGCGTCACGTTTATGTTTTTTAATGTATTGAAATGCTTGTAACAATAAGGAATATATTTTTAAATTAACCCCATTAATGATAATATGTTTTTAATTGAAGCCTTTTATTTGTTATTGTAGAGGACTCATCTTTGCAAAGGACAGTGAGATCACGTGCACGACCGAGAAGAAATGACATTGTGGACATGGATACACCTCTGCAAAAATATAGGGAAGCAGAAAAAAAGAGAAAGCCAAAAAAAAATATGATTCTCATTTATGCAACTTATTTGATAATTACTGATGTTTATTTCTCGATGTTTATCCAATAATGATTGATGTTTATTTACACATGTTTGAGCTTAGTTCCATGTTTATACACTGAGTTTCCTTTTATACATTGTTTTAATGTTGAAGGGGTTATCGCTAAATTTTAGTGGATCTCATATTTTGGGAGAAATTAGTATTAGAATGTTCAATGGGTTCTTTTCTAAAACATAATACTTAAACAACAACAAAACTTGTAATACAAATGCTAATTGCAACTACCAAGTTAGAAGCTTCACAAAAAACCTTAAATCATCATCTTGTCTAGAATGGTTAATCAATTTTTTAAGGTGGATTAGTTGTGATGATGAGACGTGTTATTTAGATGTTAACTGTGATAGTCTCTTGGTTTCAAGCAATGCAGAAGGAGACGCCTAGTTCAATATGCAATCTCAATTCACATACATAGGATATCAGGTGGAGATGAAAAACACAACAAGGTTGCATTTTTTATAGAGGTCTTTAATTGCATATTTTAAGTTATAGACCATCGCAAACATTGTAATTTTGACCTATTAAAAAAATGTAAATGTGTTGTATTTTTTCAACTCCATCTGCTATCCGTGCATATTCTGCTTGTGTTACACATGCATTCTCGATTCAGAGTGGGAAAAATCTTATTTTCGATGTGAGGGAGAGAAGCCATACACATAAGTGATGGAGTTGAGGGGAGATGAAGGAATACCAAATAGTGAATTTGGAAATTTTCATTAGAGAAATTGTAGTGGAGGTCTGATCAATAGAGAAGATAGTAATGACTGCAGGAGAATGAATAGTGGTTATAGTTGTAATGGGGAAGAAAGTGGAGGCCATCCATGAAGAAACATGCCAATAGAGATGGTGTACAAGAAACAAATGAGACTAGTGTACTTTTTAATAATAACAAAAGTTCAATAATGATTTTAGATGTTAACTGTGACAGTCTCTTGGTTTCAGACAATGCAGAAGGAGATGCCTAGTTCAATATGCAATCTCAATTCATATGCACGGATAGTAGGTGGAGCTAAAAGACCCAATAGGTTTGCATTTTTTATAGAGGTCTTTAATTGCATATTTTAAGTTATAGACCATCGCGAACATTGTAATGTTGACCTATTAAAAAAATGTAAACATGTTGGGTCTTCTTAGCTCCACCTACTATCTGTGCATATTCTGCTTGTGTTGCACATGCATTCTCAATTCAGAGTGGGAAAATCTTATTTTTGATATGAGGGAGAGAAGCCAAAAACAAAGAACATGCAAATAAACATGATAGCTAAAAAACATAAATGTACGTATCACAACAGATGAGAAACATAAATGTAGGCATTATGGTCCCAATTGTTTGGAGACACAACATAATTGAATGCTATACCCAGATGATGCAACACAACCACTACTCCTATAGTTCTAAGTGGACACTGCGGGATCCAAAAACCAAAGATAAGGAATTTATCTTTGGTTTTTGGATCTCGTAGTGTCCACTTAGAACTGCAGGAGTAGTGGTTGTGTTGCATCATCTGGGTATAGCATTCAATTATGTTGTGTCTCCAAAAAATTGTGAACATGATGCCTACATTTATGTTTCTCACCTGTTGTGTCCCAGGACCCCTTATGACCCTTTATGACCCTTTACAATCCCTAAGAATACATCTTAGAGGTCTTAAAGTGTTGTAAAGGGTCATAAGAGGATCATAGGAGGGGCCAGATGAGCTTCCACCTTCACATGGTTGGCCATGTTAAGTAGAGAATGTTAAACTATTATCGAAACAAAGAGAAGCACAATAATTTAAGATCTCAATCAATGTACAAAAATATATATTTCTTTTTAAAAAATAGTGCGAGTCATCGTAATTATGACAAAAACCAAAGAATAATAGATGAAAAAACTAAAAGTGATGACTATCTATCAGAAACATCAATCACTTCAAGGAGAAATGATCACTTCAGCTCACCTCAAGAAGTCTTGACCCAAGATCAAGTCATATCAATCCATCTCAATGGCTACCAAAATCAACAGATCTCTGCTAAGAACCCAGTCGCAAAGAAACACCATAGACCACACCATGAGCTTGCTGTGAAGAGGCATCCAATGTCTCATAAGTCATATCAAATGAGCCACTTTATGTAATCCAAGTCTCTCAACTGGGTTCACCTAGAAGAAGACTTCTCCCAAGTCATCACAAATACAATAGTGATCTACAAATCCAAGTCTTTAGACTTGACTCAATAATTTATGAGCTGCTACCGAATCTACTACAAAGTCATCTCTGAATGACAACTAAATCTGCAAGAACACCAATTGAGTCAAACTTGATCGACAAATATATATTTTTGTTTTAAAAAATTATGATTTCCATCACAATTACGATGACACTAGAAAAGCGACGACAATCTGTCAGAAACTTCTGACAGATAGCTTTCGCATGAATAAAATTTCTATCAATAAACAATCTACCAACGACGATTATTCATCAGAACATTATGATGGTTAACCATCACAGGTATAGAATGTTTGTCGGTAAACTAACTACGTCTGATGGATATTCGTCAAAAGTGGGATGACTACAAATAGACCTAATGGTGTATTCGCTGTGTTGAAACCCCCCTTTTGTGATGGCTAGAGTTGTCTCAATTACGACGTCCATCATTATCGTCACTTTTTTTGACTGCAAAAATGTGACGCCAGGTGGTGTCGCTTAATCGATGGTATATTGTTTGAATTCTGACAATCTGACATCAGAAAAAGGTCTCAAATGTACTAGTGAGGGTAATGCATGAGCAATTTATAGTCCACCCAATTTATATTGTTATATAAATATATATGTTATATGCACATATATTCAAATAGTTTTGACATTACAATATTTTGTATCTCCATTTAGTCCAATGAACCAATT
This sequence comes from Chamaecyparis obtusa, assembly GCA_027943335.1. Taxonomy (NCBI): domain Eukaryota; kingdom Viridiplantae; phylum Streptophyta; class Pinopsida; order Cupressales; family Cupressaceae; genus Chamaecyparis; species Chamaecyparis obtusa. Next base: position 507,403 of record BSBK01004012.1, on the reverse strand, counting down.
AGATTTACCCTACCCTTGATTTTCTCAAGTATTGCCTCGTGGTTTGACTCATGAAACTTCCAAAGAGTTTTATTATGTGGTCTTCCACCTATCTGATCAAGTGGACATTTGACGCAATGATGAGGTTCGAATAATGAAGAATCTTTCTATGTGTCTCTCAATCCTCGAACAACCACAACCCAGGTTTCTTCATAGCATACCACCTAAGCCATGTACCAATTACAATCACTACTCCTATATGGTATTCTAGGGTTCAATCACAAAGCTGTGTCCCACTTTTTGGGACAAAGGAAATTGCCAAATCGTCAACAAATTTTTTTCCTGTCTTTGTGCGAAGTCAATACTTCGCCCGAAGTCTTCCACAGGCTTCACGCGAAGACACCATGTAGGGGTCTTCATGCGAAGACCCCTGTGTGGCTTTGTGTGAAGTGCATACTTTGCACGAAGCCATTAAGGGCCGGATTCTTCATAAATTTCGATGATTTCATTTTCTACCTATCATTTTCACTATAGCAGTTTGTGGACCCCTTGGCTTGGAGTGAACTACGTCACCACGCCAGCACACCAGCATTTCCCGAGCTTCGTCGACCTCCTCAGTTTTCTAGCAGTACCAGGTACACATATTTTTCTCATTTTTTATTGTAAATAATATGTTTTGTATATATTTTAACTAGTTATTTGTTTTAAATAAATTTTAATTTGTATAAATGTTAGAAAATGTTATCTAAATGTTAGAAAATGTTAGAAATCATAAGAAAAATGTTAGAAAACATTAAGATTCGAGTTAGAAAATGTTAAATTTTAAATTTTAAATTGTAATTATTAAGAATTTCTCTCTCTCTCTCTCACATGTATGTACATGCATTTTTAGTAAACTTATTAAAGTTAGCTATTTGTTTTATTTATAATTTTTAGTTTGTGAAAATCTTAGAAAATTGTAGTTCAATTTTTAAAAATGATCTAGTAGTATGTTAGAAAATGTTAAAAAATTGTAGTACAATAAGTTTCTAGGACCTTTATTTCTCTTTTACGACATATTAAGAGACTTAGGATCCTTTATTATAATTTACATATTACCTGACATCTTACTTGACACATAGGACCCCTTAAGACCCATACGAACCACTATTATATATTAAAATATGCTATGACACATTCATCTATCTTAGCTTCTATTAATACATATGTGAACCCATTGTTGCCCACAAGAACCCTTAAGACATACTAGTATCAATTAATGTAACCTAAGATACCTTAAACCACTTATCGTGCGTCTACGACCCATTAACATTGTTGGACCATTATACATGTCCCTTATGACATTTTAAGACATCTATGACCCATTAAGATCATCAAGACCCATTAACATACCTTAGGTTGTCTTAGGACACATTTATGTACATCCTAGATTTAATTAATTTATCATACAAGGATCATCCACTAATGAAACGTAGGACCCCTTAGGACCTCTTATGTTACCCCCGACCCCTTAAGACACATATATATACTTGACTCATTATTACCCACAACCCCTTAAGATGTAGTCTAGGACTGTGCTTATATTGCACCTACAACCCATTAACATTCTAGGACTCTTATCTAGATCCCTTATGAAATCTTAAAACAAATATAAAACCTTAGGACCCCTAAGACTGATTAAAAAAATTTAGGATGTCCTTGGACTGGACTTAGACCACTTATGATGTTCTATGACCCATTAATATTATTGGACCATTATACATCCCTTATGATATTTTAAGACATATAAACATGACCTATTTAGATCCTGAAGACCCATTATATATGTATATGAGGATCCATTAATGTAACCTAGGACAGGCCCTTAGGACCTTTTATGTTACCCACGGCCCCTTAAGACAATCAAGGACCACTTACGTTACCCACGATCCCTTAAGAAACTCTAGGTCATATTAGGTGGACTAATAGGTCACATTAGGTCATTTTAGGAAATAAGGTACATGTCTAAGTCATTTCTCTACTTAAATACCTAACTAGACCTATTAGGACCAAGTAGACCTAACTAGGACCTATTAGGATTGATTAGATAGGTATTAGATCTTTAACCAAAAAATTAGTCTGACCAATTAGATGTATTAGGATTTGTTAGGTCCAAATAGACCTAACTAAACCTATCTAGAACTATTATGACAGGTAATTAGGATAGACCTAATATGACTTGATTGATGTCTTATCTATACCTTAGGACTTCTTATGAACTACCCACGACCCCTTAAGATACTCCATGACTCCATGACTCCATAATAGGTTGAACGTTAGGTCATATTAGGAAATAAGGTATGTCTAAGTTGTTTATCTACTTGTAGACCTAACTATCTACCTATTAGGACCAAGTAGACATTCTAGGACCAATTAGATAGGTATTAGGTCTTTAACCAACATTAGTCTAACCAATTAGATGTATTAGGACCTATTAGGTCCAAATAGACCTAACTAAATATATCTGGACCTATTATGACCAATTAGATAGGTAACTAGACCAATTAGGACCTATTAGACTTAACTATACCTAATCAAGTACCAGGACCAATTATGACTCAATTAGAATCAATTAGAACTAGTTAGGAGGTCTAATTAGACTCAATTAGAACTAATTATGACTCTAGGACCACTTATGTTACCCACGGCCCCTTAAGACAGTCTAGGACCACTTATATTACCCACGATCCCTTAAGAAACTCTACATGACTCTTATCTATGTACATTATGATAGGTAATTAGGACAAGTAATATGACCCATTGATGTCTTATCTATACCTTAGGACGTCTTATGTTACCCATGACCCCTTAAGACACTCCATGACTCTTATCTACACCTTAGGACCTCTTATGTTACCTACGACCCCTTAAGACAATCAAGGACTGGACTTACATTACCCACGACCCCTTAAGACACTCTAGGTCATATTACCTATCCTAATAGGTCACATTAGGTCATATTCTAGGAAATAAGGTATACATCTTTAAGTTGTTTCTCTACTTATAGACCTAACTATACCAGGACCAATTATGACTCAATTAGAATCAATTAGAACCATTTAGGAGGTCTAATTAGATTCAATTAGAACCAATTATGACTCTAGGACCACTTATGTTACCCACGACCCCTTAAGATAGTCTAGGACCACTTATATTACCCACGATCCCTTAAGACACTTACATGACTCTTATCTATGTACGATATGAAAGGTAATTAGGACAGGTAATATGACCCATTGATGTCTTATCTATACCTTAGGACCTCTTATGTTACCCACAACCCCTTAAGACACTCCATGACTCTTATCTATACCTTAGGACCTATTATGTTACCTATGACCCCTTAAGACAATCAAGGACTGGACTTACATTACCCTCAACCCCTTAAGACACTCTAGGTCATATTACCTATCCTAATAGTTCACATTAGGTCATATTAGGAAATAAGGTATACATCTTTAAGTTGTTTCTCTACTTATAGACCTAACTAGATAGTCTAGGACAACTTATATAACCCACGACTCCTTAAGATAGTCTAGGACAACTTATATAACCCATGACCCCTTAAGATACTTTATAGTCCTAGATTATCTATACGTTAGGACCTCTTACGTTACCTACGACCCCTTAAGACCTCTTATTTTAAATTTATGACCCCTTAAGACCTAATTAGTTTGTGTCTTAGGACTCTTAAGACCTAATAAGACCACTTATGTTACCCACGACCCCTTATGTAAATGCATTTTTAGTAAATATTAAAGTTAGTCCTATGACCCATTGATGTACATGTTAGGTTTCATTAATACATACTAGGATGTCCTATGAACCATTGATGTCTTATCTATACCTTAGGACCAAGTTTACTTGTTTCCATTTTACATGCAATTATAATGTTGTAATCAAGTGCTTAATTATTAACACTTAGCTCTTTCACATGTGATGTACATCTAGATGGCCACTCAGGGCGCACCTCAGACTCCTGACATTCATACTATTTTCCACATGGCTGACACAGTGATAGCTAGACTTAGATAGGCTATCGGTAGATCTAGTGGAGATGGTATATACAGAGACACATGTGCTACTATATTGACTAGTTTAGAGTCTATGACTAGTAGATTGAGGGCCCACACTTCATTTATGCCTTAGGCAGTTGAGGCCATTTTTTGAGAGTTGAGGGAGGAGATCTCGGGTGATGTTTCTTTGGTGACAGTTCAGAGCCTCGTCTCCAAGGAAATGATCAAACGAGAGATGTTCCCACATTATGAGCATATGAGAGTGGTGAGGGCATATCAGGTCACATGCTGTGTGATCCCTCAGATTGCTTGTATGATTTACCCTCGACATCTTGCAGCCCATGGTCGTTATCCAAATAATGACCAAATTCCATTATACTTTGCACAACAGTTGTACGCTGAGTTCCGTTTGGGACTCAGGGTCAACTTTTTTGATATCCCACCTTTTTATGGTCAGGGGCTGGATAGGGTTGTAGACCGCGATCAGTATTATAGGGCTGATCGAGTTGTGCAGCCTCATAGATAGCTAGTTGGAGAGAGGAGTCTGGCAGTGACACCGGCAATGGCTACTACTGTAGATAGGGTCATCATTGCTTCTCAGAGGGGAGTTCTGGACAACATAGGACAGATTGCTTCTGCAGCCACATCGATCAGTTCTGATTCAGTGGGTAGATACATTTTGACTAGACCAAGTAGAGCCAGATCATCTTCTGACGCTTCATCTAGTAGTGCTACAAGTGTGAGTGATGAGACATATAGAGCTGCTAGTATTCTTGTGCCTAGAGAGATATGAGCATTGTCAGGTTGGGTAGAAGCAAAAAGTTGGGTGCCAATTCCGCGAAAGTCCGCGGCTTGAAAATTTGTGCCGCTTGAAATGGGCACCCATTTTTTAAAAATGGGTGCCCGTTTTAGGCTCGGACATCCGATCCAAAATTCAAAAAGTGGGTACCCATTTTTCTAGAAACGGGCACCCATTTTTTTTCAAAACGGGTACTCGTTTCTAAAAAAAAAATTTAATTTTTTTTTAATTTAAAATGTTTTTTTAAACACATTTTTAAATTTATGAAACAGGTGCCCATTTTTTGAATTTAAATAACGGGTGCCCGTTTCTTAAAATATGCACGTGGGAGTTTTCACTCTGCCTCAGTTTTTGGTTTGGGATAGGTTTGGTGAGACCAAGCCTATGTCTTAGCCTCCAAAATTTTGGCTAAGGCATTGGAATAAAAATTTTAAAGCTTACCGTAATTTTTTGAAGCCCTTCTGGATCGATTTTTTTGACAAAACAAAAACCCATTAAAGATCTCACTATCACGATTCTAAAAATATAAATTTCATAATAATATGGTTATTTTTACTATTTTTACATTATTTATTAGTTGATAGTGGTACATAAACGTAAAATAGTGAGACTCACTAAAACTTTAATAACCTTTTACTTTTTAAGTATTTTTAAAAATAAATTATATGTCATCAATCTAGATTCAATTCTTTTGAATTTAAAAAAAAAGAATTTTTGAAAAAAAGAAAAATTATATTAAATTATGGTGGCCGTACACGAGAGGTTTGAAAAATAAGCTTTATTGTTAATTAAAAATTAATAAAAAATAATTTACAAAACAAAAAAATAAGAAAAAATATTCTCATCAATATTCTATGTCTTAGGTATCTTCCCTAAAAAGGATTTAAAAAAATTCATTTATTTGTGTCAAAATATGGTGGCCGTACACGGATGTGGTATGGTCCTGAAATAGGCATTTTGAAAAAGTGGTTTTCAAATATGCCTATCAAAATATAATTTATACCATGTGGGTATTAAAATAAATTATATATTTGAAAAGTAGACTCCAAGTACTACAATTTCTATTAGTGAATTTTTCCGAGATTCAATCTCTAAGTGCCTCAAATTTTGAGATCAATTCAGATAAATTTTGAAAAATAGGAAAAACACTTCCACTTTTTGCAAAAAATTGGCACCCAACTTCTTGCAGCCACCCGGTTATCAGACTACTTTAGATATGGCCCTTTACTTTTTAGAGGATCTCATGCAGGCCTATTCTCATATTGCCGTCTCGCAGGAGATCCCTATACTTTCAGTCAGGGAGTACATTTCACTTGCACGGGGTCCTGTAGTTCCACCGACACATGATGCACCATCTACTAGTCAGGCACAACATAGTGTAGAGCATCATGCATAGGATATTGTAGAGCACCGTGCACCCACAGATCACTCTACAGCTGCAGAGCCCGGTATAGAGATTGGAGATGTACGTATCACCAGTGAGGGCCTAGATGCTTTTGATGAGCAGTTGCATGGGTTGGGTCAGGTGGATGTTGCCACTGGTGGCAGGTCATTTATGGATATGTTAATGCATGTAACTAATGTCCATAATAACTATTCTAACTAATTCTACAAAGTTAACACATGTCATACTTGTAATATAACTAATTTCATCATTTTTTAGTGTCTTCAGGGGAGGTCCTAAGGGGAGGTCTTAACCTGGGATCTATAATTAATATCATAAAAGATAACTAGTTAATACATGTAACTAATGTTCATAATAACTATTCTAACTAACTCTACAAAGTTAACACATGTCATACTTGTAATATAACTAATTTCATCATTTTTTAGTGTCTTAAGGGGAGGTCTTAACTTGGGATCTATAATTAATATCTGTAGACACCTAAAAATCCTTTAGAAAATAAAGTTTTTCTTTTTTTTGAAAAATCTCTGATGACATCATCATTTGTTAATTAATTATTTATTTAATTAATTTATTTATTTTTATGTCATTAAATCCCTTTATCTTAATTAAAAATATTTAATTAAGAAATCCCTCCCAAAAATGTTTAAATCTTATTTAAACATTATTTCCCTATTTATTAATTATTTTAATTAATAAATTGACCAAAAATCCCAAAATAAATAATTTATTTATTTTTTGCCCAAAACTTGGCCAATTTCCTTTAGACCACTAACCTCTTCCAAAATCTTCTAATCCCTCCTTAATTTCGATTAAAAGGTTAAACCAATCCTTTCTAACCCTAATCTCAACTCAAAATATTTAATTAAGATTAAATATTTAATTTTCATATTTATTAAATATATTTTAATAAATATTCCCAAAACCAAAAGCCTTTGGAATGAATAAACATTTATTCCATAAAACCTAAGAAAACTCTAGACTCTTCTAGAAACTTCTCAACCCAACCTCTTCACCCATCCTAATCCTAAAATCCCCTAATCCTAATCCTAATCCTCCCCCTAACCTTGTCACATTCCCTAAACAAGGTTAACCAACTCCTAAGCTTGACCCAAAGTCAACAAACTTCTAGAAACTTCTCTTACATGCATTAAGTGCATTTAAGGCCTCCTTATCCCTCTTACATGCATTTATCATGCATTTAAGAAGCCCCTCACCCCTTTCTTACACCCTTTGACTTTAGGCACATTTCTCAAATTGTGCACATTCCTCCCATCTTTCAACCCAATGCCCTTGTGACACTTGTCACAAGGAAGTGGCCTTGAACTAGCACAATCCATGTGCTCCCCTTTGAATGAATCTTGGCCTCTCTTAAGGATTTTGATCCCAGCCACTCATTCCTCCTTCCCAAATCCTATAAATGCTCCTCCTTTCAAGAGCAAATTAATTAGCTTAACTTTCATTCTCATGCATTGTTATCATGCCCTTTTATTTCTAGACTTAGCACAAATCATTCTAATTTAGTTTACTTTCAAGCATTTTAGCTCATCATAGCTTAGTAATAATGGATTAACATAGTTTTTATTGTTGTTTTGCATAGCATAGCATCATATCACATCTCTATTTGGTCTAAAATCAATCTTAGCATAATCACACTTGCATTGAATCTCCATTTAAGCATCATCATTTGAGTTCTTGAGGCCTTAGGGGCAATCTTGGGTGTTCTACCCATTATTGTGTCATTTTTTGGAGTTTTCATGAGTCTCAAACCATCTTAGAATGCATTAGAGTATGCTCCAAGTGCTTAGAGAGCACACCCACATCCCTCTTATCAGAGCAAATCAAACAGTGCTTGGGTGCACCTATTTTTAGCTCATTCTGAGGTGGCTTAGTTTAGATTTTCCTTGTTTTTGTTTTGATTCTATGCTAGATTAAACTCTTAACGTTTGATTGATTTGAGCCTTTCAAAATAGGTACAGGATCCTCAAAAGCCTTGTCCACATTCTGGCACGCCCGGTGGGACTCAAACCATAATCAGCTTGATCAAATCACACTTTTTTACTCTCGGTGTCACAAAAAATGAAAGAAATGTCACCTACAAGAAATCAAGTCACGCCTCTAGCCATTCCAATCATGCCTACAAGCAGTCAAATCACGCCTATGAGCTCTGAAATGACACCTACAAACTGACAATTTTTCGCCATCAGCAATTTCTTTTCTATCTTATTTCTTATTCTGTCACCTCTACATAAAGAAATTATGCCTTTGTATAAAGAAATCATGCCTCTGTATAAAGAAATCACATCTCTGTAGAAAGAAATCACGTATTTGCAGAAAGAAATCACGCATTTGCAGAAAGAAATCACGCATTTGCAAAAAAAAATCACGCTTCTACAAAAAGAAATCACGCCTTTGCAAAAAGAAATTACATGTATGCATAAAAAGATCACGCATATGCATATTTTGGTCATGCTTAGGCATATTTAAATGCCGCCTGTCAGGTTTTTTGGTGTCGCTTCTGCATTTTCCAGTGTCGCGTATAAGCTGGACAATGTCACTATGACTGTGTTTTTTGTCTTAATTTGTTCTCAAATTCATAACAGCAAAGGTCAAACAAATCTTGAATGAAATTAAGGGAAAAGAACTTAGGTCCTAAAAGTCATTTTCATTTTAAAAATCAAACGCAATCTTGAATGATCTAAATTGGAAAGAATAAGCATCCCTATTCCTTCTTCTTTGAATTTTAGTTCAAACAAAATCTTGAATGATCTAAGGATAAAACAAAGCTCTTTTCAAAGTTCTTAAGTCAACTCACAAATCTCAATCTTGAATGCCCAAAAGGAAAGAACTTACAAGCGCTCAAATCGTTTACCTTTTGGAGAAAGAACAAATCAAACCTTAAGCACTTGTCTTCAAATTCAAAGTTCAGACAAACTTAATCAATTTGGGAAAATGAACAAACTTTCTTGATGTGCATCTAGGAGCTTTATCTTCTTGCAAAATCCTTGTTAAAGTAAGCAACGTAGAACATTTGGACTCAGACAAGTTCACTTGTTCTACTTTTAGCGATGCCTATCCAGGGAGAAAAGCACTTCCTCCTCAGAGAATGACCTCAAACCAGTATCCCCCCCAGCCGGTATATAAATAAAGTGAAGGCAAAAAGTACTCACTTATATCTCCTAATCCACGGGCATCTTGTGCCAAATGCAAATGTCTGGGGAAAGGTAAATATTCCTCCCCCAACATTGTTGGTTAGGCTCTTAAGTGAGTCACAGGTGGTCAGCATAACCGGGTATGGAGACTCCACGGAACTATTAAAAACTTGATAAAATAGAGACTACCCTATCTACATCTGAAAGTATCAAAATCCTTGTGCAAGGACCGATTCCAAGGGGTTTACCAGGTCGCCTCAAGATTACTCACCATTTGTATTCCCTTCTAGGGGATACCAAGCTATGGGCAAGTGATTTTGATACTCACCTTCCTTAGGCAGATCTGTTTGAAGTGCTTGACAGTCAATACTTCATGAAAACATTGTTGGAACATACACTTTTCAAAGCTTTATCAGAGTCAGTTATCCTGTTTGTATCCCACAAGGTTGCTTTGTCCCTTGTGGAGATTGCTTTTCCAAAAATCTTTGTTGAAATCTATCCTTTGCCATTGGAAAACATCAAACTGATCTACAACTTGGTTCAAAGATACTCAAAATAGCCATGTCAGTCCAAATCCTCCCAAAATCCAGAAAATGTCCAAAGCTTTCAGAATCTCAAAACATGGTCTTCCAGTCATATTCAATCCAGTCTTGTCATCCTTTCCTCCTATCTTAGATTAGCAGAGTCATCTTAGTCATCCCCCATCCCCTTTTTTGTCTTCCTCTAGAGTCAGTCGTCTTCCAATCTTAAGCCAAATCCAATCCTAGTATGATCTTGTCAGTCATCCCAATCTGAGTCTTAGTCTTCCAATCCATCTTCGTCCTTATCCAACTCATCCTCAAGTCAGCATGTCTCAAAACTATTATGATGAGTTTGGTTATTATGTCTCTCCTCTCAATCCATCCTATCCCAAAGATGATGAAAGCCTTGTAGATCACGATGCATATTTTGGAAATCTTAGCAAGTTTGCTCCAAACATCCCCCAGCATCCAATCATTCCTCCAAAATATCCTATCATGCCTTCACGCTTATCCACTAGCACTCCCTTTCATGTCCTTGGCAAGGCAAATCCATTATCTTATCCATCCACACCTTATCTCTATCTTAAACCTACACATCCTCCATATGCATCCTTCATACCTCCATCTCCTGCTATGGTCATATCCCAATCACCACCATTCCCTCGAAACACATCTCGCTACTTCCCTTATCTAAAACCTCCATCCACTCATCCTCCAAATCACCCCCAAATCCAAAATCCTAGTCTTCCCATCCTTTATCTGAACCCTCCATCTACTTATCCTCCAAATCATTCTCAAAACCAAAAACCAAGTCTTCTAATCCTTTCTCCCAACCCACCATCCTCCAACTCCTCATTTGCACCGTCATCCCCTCAAGAAAGTTCACAATCTTCCACCCCATCTTCATATGATGAATATCCTACCTCTCCATCTCCTCCACATTCCAATCCTTCTTCACCACAAAAGTCTCCAAGGAGTTTCACAAGGAAGCCAAAAACAAATCCCACTCCTAAAGTTGAAGAGCCAAGCCATCTCAAACCTTTACGTGAAACCATAATTGATGAGGCCCATCCATCACTCCCATCTATAATCTATCTTTCGTACATTGATCCTCTTCCATCTCCTAGCATCATTGAGTCCCTTCCATCTAAAGTTTTCATCCAATCCCCACCAACATTACCTCCTCCTAGTGTTATCCAAAGCATATGTAATGAGCCTCATGAGTTCACCCTTCTTCCTGCCATCACAGCTACAGAATCTTCCATCCTTTCATCCATACCATCTGAAGAGTTCTTCCTTCTTCCAGACATCACAACTTTAGAATCTCCCATCCTTCCATCCACCCCCTCTGAAGAGTCCATCCATACATCCCCCATCACTCTATCCACACAAATCCTATCATGTCAAGATCTTTCCCAAAAGCATGTTGAAATACTCGCAGAAGAAAATCAAGATCCAATCCCTTCACTTCGCCCATCACATGTTCTATTGCTTCCATCACCCCCAATGCAAAATCCTACAATCCCAACTCCTCCAATCCAAGATCCTATCATCCTAGTTTCTCCAACTGAAGATCCATTACCATCCCCCAATCCCAGTCAAAATCCCACCATCATATCCTCTCCTCTTGAGGATCTTCCAATCCAAACTATCCCACTACCATCACTCTATCCTCTTGGATCACTTGCATTTGTCAAAGGCAGTCCACTTGAAACAGAAGCAATAAGTTCTATATCTTCCATCAGGGAACCAAAAACTGGATGTTTATCATATTCCCCAAGTCAGAAATATCCTTGTTTGGATAAAATGCTCAAGAAATGGAATTATCAAGGCAAAGGCCTAGGCTCTTGTGAACAAGGAAATCTGGAGCCCATTCAAGACAAGAAACATCCAAAATCATATGGAATCGGTCACACACCAAGCAAAGGTACTTCCTCCAGAAATGTTGGTACAAATAAAGCTAAATTCAAGCATCCTTCCAAACCCACCATCACATCTTCCAAGGCATACAATGCTATTCCTCCTCCCCCATCATTATGGCCTAGGACAACCTATCACATTCCTCCTTCATCCTCCAAATCCATTTTGGGTCCCTATGTCCTGAAATCTTTCAGCACATATCCTCTACATACCCAATCCATTTTGGGACCCTACATCCCAAAATATCATCCCCCATCTTATCCTACTCAGTCTTTCATCCAAAATCCAAGCATCCCTAGTCAGGATCAACAAAGGCACATGCCCACATATCCTATCTACCAATCTCCTTCCATCTCTCCATCCATATTTCCTCCATCTCGCACATCTCCTCATATTCACTCTGATGCTCCCCACAATTTGGATGCCACATCCAATATCAATAAAGGGAAATATCCACAAAGATCTAAGGATTGCCATGTCCAGTCTAAATGACATGGTCAACCAAAGCAAAATACAATCAAGAAATCCAAAGCATCCCAATGGCCACAAAGGCCCAGCAAAGCAAAAGCAAAATCTGATGCATACCAATGGCCACAAAGGCCCACCAAAGCTAAAGCAAAAATGATGTGGATCCCAAAGCAAAAAGATGTAATGCATCTAAAAGAAACATCCACAATGGCATCCAAAGTTGCTAATCCCCCAGGTACTCAGTCTTCTCCTCCATCTCCTAAATCTATTTTGGGTCCCAAAGATTTGAAATCTCCTAGCATAAATCCTCCATCACATCCACCTCTATCTTCCACATCCTATCTACTTCATCCACCTTCCTTGCAACATGTGCCAATGTTGGTCCTGACAACATCCCCCTATCATGATCACTTTCCATCTTTCCATCCAAACACTTTCTACCACCATATCTCCCATCTACCCCATCTCATCCATGCCTTTGCATAATCCCTCCATCCCAATAAAGTTGTACCAACATCTAGAGAAATTGAAAAGGCAGTAACAAATCAAAAAATATCAGCAACAAATCAGAAGATTAGTGAAGAAAGATAGCAACACATCAGAAATATCAGAAGGTCAGCATCTAGTCAGCAAAAAATTAGAAAATCCATAAAAATTGGAAAAATCAAGAGAAAAGTATCAAAAAAAAAAAGAAAAGAGAAAAACATTCGTTCAATGGTGAAAACTTGGCAATTCAAGCGCCTTGGACAAGTACCATGGTGAAAACCTGGCAAACAGGCATCATGCGTAGGTCTCCCCCCAATTCCTTTCTGTAGTTGGGGGCCATTCCCTTCTTCCATCTTATCCAACATCTCCTCCATCCCATTTGTCTCTCACCTCCTTCATCCTCCTTTGGATCTTGATGATAAAACAAAGACTACCAGGTATATATGCTTTTGGGCACCTTCTTGGCACCCATCACACTTTTTAGCTACATATCCTCTATCCAATCCATTCATCCTATCTTCCATCTACCTTCCTCATCCTCTTATTGGCATATCTTTTGTCCAATCGTACCCCATCCTAATGCCTCTGAAATACATGAACTATCCTAAGCAGGGGGCATCTCATTCCTTGGTGACATATTCCTTGGAGACTATCTTTTATCCAAAATCTTCATCTCCCAAATCCTTAAGCAAATCCACCATCCAATCCTTGAGCATTCCTCTATCCAAATCCCTTAGTGGTTCCTCCAACATTCCATCTTCCAATCCTCAAGCAAATCTACCATCCAATCTCCCCAAGCATTCCACTATCCAATCCTCAAGCGTTCCTCCATCCAAATCCAAATTTTCCTCCAGCATTAATCCCTCAGCATTTACTCCACATCGCCATCACTTGGTATCTTCCCTTGTCATTGGTATCTAGCTATAGGCTACCTTTCATGCAATCCAATGCCATCCATCCATATCCAACTATTGCTAGCAATCTTCCAACATCCTCCAATCTTCTCCACATCCTCTAGCTATCCAACATCCAAGATCAAGCCAATCCATCCAATCCAAATCCTTAGTCTTGTTCTTAGTCTTGTAGCAAGCCTTGATCACAATCCAATCATCATCATTGGGATATGTCCTTCCCAAATCTGTGTCATTTCAGGACATCATTCATCACCAATCCATCTTGGCCTTCTAGCCCAACTGGGGCATCATCTTGCATATCTTTGGAGTTTCAGCTTCATCCCCAGGTTCTTTGTACATCCTAATCCTCAGCTTCTATACATGTCCATTGTAAATATCCTTGTTTCTTGTTGTACATAGTCCTTGTCAGTCCTATAGCAATATTTGATCAGAAATCTTGTCCTACCCAGCCTCGTACTTCAGCAATATCAATTGTCGACTATCCTTGATCATCATGACCATCTTTGAACTGCATCATTTGCCAATTAGCAACGCAACATTCTCCCCATCAGCATCGGGTCCGCACAGATGTATGCTTCTATTTTGTCTAACCTAAGCCTAATCACAGGTCCCCTCAGTTGTATCCTTCATATCCAACCTCATCTTCCACCCAGCACACTAGGTCCGTGTTGATGTATCCTTCCACATGTTCAGACCAATCTTCCCACCATCAATTGAATCAAATCTCTCTCCTTGGCAAAGGTTGTCTTTTGGAGTTATCATTTTGACATGGATTTTGTCCTTTGGATCTTGTTAATCTTTTACGGCTTCTCATTGTTCTCTACTCAAAGTCACCACGATCCTTTATATCATGGTGTGTAGCAAATGAGGATAATCTGGGGCAAGGTCTTTTGATCTTTTGCTTCTGCCTATGAGTCAGTTGTGTGTTTGTGGTTTCTTCAGCATCGTTTCCACCATGCTTCCTCTTGGGTTCATGCGTGATGCTGGGGAAACCCTGCGTGTCTTTTTAGCGTCAGTCCTATGCAATGCTGGTGACAAGGCCTCGTGATCCCAGTATCCTTGGCAAGTCTCTAACATTGCTATATTAAACTAAGTTGTGCTCCCCACATTTGCACTTGGAGCTTCCCCCAATCCCTTGCATCCTGCATCATATAGATTAATCTTGCATCTTGCATTTCTCATATAGTTGCATCCTGCATTTTGCATTCCATCTCATCTTGCATTCACCCATCTTTGCTCTTGGAAGCTTGGTTATTCATTTCCCCTTCTTCCTAGGCCCTTCCTTCTTTGTTTCTTTTCGAGAAAATTCCACAAAGTTTACTCCTTGCGTTATTTTCTCGAGGGGCACAACCCCTCATTCTTCTAAATTCTAGCCTTGGGCATCTTATTTTCTTGTCTTTGACACCATGCCACTTGTGGCATCACATCAAAGAGGGGCAAAATGTAGACACCTAAAAATCCTTTAGAAAATAAAGTATTTTTATTTTTTTAAAAATCCCTGATGACATCATCATTTGTTAATTAATTATTTATTTAATTTATTTATTTATTTTTATGTCATTAAATCCCTTTACCTTAATTAAAAATATTTAATTAAGAAATCTCTCCCAAAAAATGTTTAAATCTTATTTAAACATTATTTCCCTATTTATTAATTATTTTAATTAATAAATTGACCAAAAATCTCAAAATAAATAATTTATTTATTTTTTGCCCAAAACTTGGCCAATTTCCTTTAGACCACTAACCTCTTCCAGAATCTTCTAATCCCTCCTTAATTTCGATTAAAAGGCTAAACCCATCCTTTCTAACACTAATCTCAACTCAAAATATTTAATTAAGATTAAATATTTAATTTTCATATTTATTAAATATATTTTAATAAATATTCCCAAAACCAAAAGCCTTTGGAATGAATAAACATTTATTCCATAAAACCTAAGAAAACTCTAGACTCTTCTAGAAACTTCTCAACCCAACCTCTTCACCCATCCTAATCCTAAAATCCCCTAATCCTAATCCTAATCCTCCCCCTAACCTTGTCACATTCCCTAAACAAGGTTAACCAACTCCTAAGCTTGACCCAAAGTCAACAAACTTCTGAAAACTTCTCTTACCTTCATTAAGTGTATTTAAGGCCTCCTTATCCCTCTTTCATGCATTTATCATGCATTTAAGAAGCCCCTCACCCCTTTCTTACACCTTTTGACCTTAGGCACATTTCCCAAATTGTGCACATTCCTCCCATCTTTCAACCCAATGCCCTTGTGACACTTGTCACAAAGAAGTGGCCCTGAACTAGCACAATCCATGTGCTCCCCTTTGAATGAATCTTGGCCTCTCTTAAATATTTTGATCCTGGCCACTCATTCCTCCTTTCCAAATCCTATAAATGCTCCTCCTTTCAAGAGAAAATTAATTAGCTTAACTTTCATTCTCATGCATTGTTATCATGCCCTTTTATTTCTAGACTTAGCACAAATCATTCTAATTTAGTTTACTTTCAAGCATTTTAGCTCATCATAGCTTAGTAATAATGGATTAACATAGTTTTTATTGTTGTTTTGCATAGTATAGCATCATATCACATCTCTATTTGGTCTAAAATCAATCTTAGCATAATCACACTTGCATTGAATCTCCATTTAAGCATCATCGTTTGAGTTCTTGAGGCTTTAGGGGCAATCTTGGGTGTTCTACCCATTATTGTGCCATTTTTGGGAGTTTTCATGAGTCTCAAACCATCTTAGAATGCATTAGAGTATGCTCCAAGTGCTTAGAGAGCACACCCACATCCCTCTTATCAGAGCAAATCAAATAGTGCTTGGGTGCACTTGTTTTTAGCTCAATCTAAGGTGGCTTAGTTTAGATTTTCCTTGTTTTTGTTTTGATTGTATGCTAGATTAAACTCTTAACATTTGATTGATTTGAGCCTTTCAAAATAGGTACAGGATCCTCAAAAGCCTTGTCCACAATATCATAAAAGATAACTAGTTAATACATGTAACTAATGGATAATAACTATATTCTAACTAATTCTAGAACTAACACATGTCATAAGTAATATAACTAATTTCAAGCATACATAAAATCTTTAACTAACATGAAATCTATTAAAATCATTGAATAATCAAAGTATACGTATAAAATTTTATATATTAAAACCATTGAACCATCAAATAGGTTCATCATATATCAACAAATTATAGCCTGTCATATGTTTAAATATATAAACAAAGTATAATGAAATTTAATCCACAGATATCAAATAGGTCCCAACACAACAAATAAGTATACATGTATTAAACTTTTTAGACCAACTCAAGTGGTTCAGACCTTTCATGGAGAACTTGTAATATTCTCTCATGATCCTCACTATCTAGTCTCCACTTACGATGTCCATGTTGAGATTTAACTGTATGAAGACAAATGGAGGTGGCAACTACTAGGTGACTATATTGGAACACCTTATTGTCCGGTTCACAATCAACAAAGTGAATACCATGTTGAATTACTTTCATTTGTTTGAAATATGTTCCCTCTAAAACAACTGAACCTGCAAGTCACATATTTTAACAATATATAAATTTAAACAAACTCAATTTGAATTTTGTTAAAAGGTTGAAATTTAAAATTTACAAATTGAGTTCAATATATTGATGTAAACTAGATATACAAACCTATGGGGAACAACATTCCATTGCTTTCTTCAGGTTCAAGTAACTTCATCCTCTCTGTAGTACAACACAGTAAATAATAATCAACTCCTACATTTCCACTCTCAGCAATCACTGCAAATACATCTCCTGCACAATAAATTTATATATATATGTGTGTGAGATCTTAAAATAAATACTTAGTTCAATCTATAGATCTATCTATATCTACATGATCTATACATGTGCAACTCAGTGTACCATATTTAATGTGAAATTTATATATATACTTACCAATTTTAACCAGTCCTGAGATATGATCATAATCAATAGAAATCAAAGGAACATCATCAAAGTTTTCATCTTCGTCTCTATCAAATGTATCAGTAACAACTAGTGGCACTCAATTCCATGCACCCACATATCCACGATCTTGATTGATACATTCCTCATAATTGTCAGCAATGCAGTGACAACAAAAGCATGAGTAGTCCCTAGTGTTCAACATCCAATTGCGACACTTCGTACTCATAATTGAATGCAAAGATAGCGTCTTTTCTATCCTATTGCAACCATGCATAATTTTTCTATCCACACCTGAACAAATGCACATATATTTAATACATTCTATATAAATATAATTTGAATTAAAAATATCATTAAAATTTTAAACACTTTCAAATAATTAAAAAATGTGTGCATACCTTTTATCTCCAAAAATTTTCTATATGGTACCGCCTAAGTCAATCCTGATGACGTGTCATTCTCATTTGGTGTGAAATGTGTCTTGCACCATTCAACCACATCATGTGTATTTTTTATATGTACTCCCTTATAATTCATTTGATACTTTCGTATAGCACGTTTGATGCAAGCTCTGACACCATCATGTTCACCTTTTCCATGTCCACTCTCAAAGAAACTCCAGACATGTGGTATGTTTTCATTACGATGATATCTACATAGTGCATAAAATGGTCTTGATGATTTAAATTGTGCAGCACATCCATCCGACCAAACATAATGTTTATCAATTTTTATACCTCTTTCTTTCACATTTGCAAAAAACATCTTTAAGCAATGTTCCACATAATGAATGTCATGCTCTCTATCATCACTTATATAAAAATGATATTCCTTCTTGATGACTCATGCTTCAAATGTCCTCTCAATACCATCCAAATCTAATTGTGCGTGTTGATAACACACATGTACCATAATAGTAATTTGCTCTAAAAAATAGTATTATGACTGAATTGCCTTTTGATGAACAAAAGAATAATTTTCTGCAAAATCAACAACTGATACAATAGTTCCAAGTGGGAAATTGTCTCTCAGTGTTTGAAATTATTGTGCTTGCCACTTTGCAAAAAAAACATGATGAATGTAGGGTTGAATCAATTTTTTAAATTTTTCCATAAAACTCCAACATTTATCTCCTCTTCAACATATTCTAACCTTTTGGATTCTTTCCCAAATTTTGTTTCATTCTTTACATATTTGTAACTCTTGCAATTTACCATCTTTGTTACATCAATATCTTCATTTTTCAAAGGAAAAAGAGACAAATTGGCATATGTTTGGCATATTCTTTTTATGCAATTTATTTGTCCAGCTACATCATCTCTTTTGTCACATAAAATGGATGAGATGAACTCACTTCGTCTAGTAGGAGGAGCCTTTTCAAAACCATAAGTGTCTTCTACAAACTTTCAAAAAACTTGATAGTGGAGATCAAATTCAATATGATAACAACAACAACAAGTTTCAAACACTTTGTCCTGATATAATATGGCTTCAATCTTCCAAACAATGTTTGCCCAATCTTTTTATTAGGATTTGAACTACAAAATGACACATACATTTCATGTTGTGTTTTGTCCAACCAATGTTTCATATGATATTCATATTGATTAGCTGAAATTCTATGTCTGATAACATCTCTAGTGTTTGATGAAGGATGTGTATTATCATTCCAAAATGATGTGATCAAATTTTTTGTTTCCTCATCAATCCTATCAGAACGAGGAGCTCTACACATGATTGGCCAATTGCCTTCCAAGGTGCTATCATCCAAAAGTATTCTCTTATTAACATATCATGATATTGTTTTCCTATTAAAACTAATGTGAGATGAAACTGAAGATATATTTCTTTTTTGTCTCATACTATTACCTACAATGGATGTCAACATAACTTTTCTTGTAATGGACTTATCTATAGTCTGAGATCGCTTCCCTAACTGGTTAAAACCTTTCTTAAGATTTTCAATCATATCAGTTTGCATGTCAATAACTTTTCTCTTCTTTGATGATGTGTCTATACCCAATAATTTTAATGCCCCTTCCAACTTTTTGTCTATAAGTATAGGTGAAAGCAATTGAGCTTGTTCAAGTGTTTCAAAATTATCAAATTTACCCAATATTTCTCTTGCTATCATTTTCATTGATCTCTTCTTAGCAAGACTTAATTGTTGAGCATTAGCAAGTGATCTCAAAGTGTCCACATTCATTGTAAGTAAATGATCTAAGTTTCTACAACTAATATTTTTCTTTACACTTTGAGCTAAATTTAAAAGTTCATTCATACCAGTAGGAGCACGTGATGTTGACCCTTCTCCAACATCAATTGTTTGAGCCTATCTAGGGAGTAATTCTGACCCTTCTTCAATGTGAAATTCTTCAACTTGACTTGACCCTCCTACTTCAGCTTGTCTTTCAACTTCTTTAGTTTTATGATAATATGCCAATGCAGCTTCACGATTTCTTTGTTCAGTACCGGGTGACCTTTTTCTAGAAGATTTACTTTATCTTTCCTTCTTGTTCCCCATTTCTTTGAGCTCCAAAAAATGTCTTCCACAAGATCATCAACAAAAATTCCTTCTTCAAAAAATGCCTTCAATAATAGAAAATGCAAATTTATTAATTGCGATTTGATGTAAAATATAAATGAAAAATTTTACTTTTATACCATTTAAAAAAAATTTAAAAAAAATATTCTAATGGCCGACTAGGATGCTTCGTGTGAAGTACCCCTGGGAAAAATTTTGGCCACTAGAATTTTCACTTAGGGGGTTTCGTGCGAGAGGTCTTCACACGAAGACCCTTAGGTGGCTTCGTGCGAAGACTGTCTTCGCACGAAGCCAAAAAAAATAAAATTTGCTCTTAGAAAACAACTCAACTGCAGAAAAATGGTCTTTCGGGGCCTGAAACAAGGACTAAACAAGATGATTTTTTCAAACAAATGATGTCAAAAGATTCTATTCAGAATAAGCTTTCTAATGAATATAATTTTAATACATATTGAATTTATTATCACTTTTAAATATTACTTTAACTAAACATAGGTTGTTTGGTCATTCAATAACCTATCTCTTCACGACTTCAGGAAAAATAGTAAATGATAAAAAAAAAATTATGAAAAATATGTAGGAAAAGCGTATTTGTGTTACCTTTCTATTAAAAATAAATAAAAATATTTTGATATAACTAGATCAAGTTAGAGCGATCCAAGTGACCTTATGTCTAGATTACAGTTACTGTCACTTTAAAACTTAATAAACTATGAAATATTGATCCAAAATGAATAAAACCAATTGCATCCTTTAGATATTGAAGTTAAAAATATAATCTCGAAAGAATTACATCATTATCATATTTTTAAAAAAAATTATGCTAATCCAAGTGACAGTACCTCCTTAAAAACATAGTTTATTCACGCAAACCACTTTTAGAAGGAGAAGGAAAAATGAATTTAAATAATTTTTTTTAAAATTTTTTTTTAAATATTTAAAAACTAGAAACAAAAATCTAAAAGACTCTAGTTTACATCATCTTCAAATTTCTAATAGTTTTGCGGCAACATATGTTTGAAAGTGAGTTTTTTTCTCAAAATTGTGATCTCTGTGTCAAAGTTGGCCAAAAAGTGAGACGCACTATTGTGGGACCACCCTCTAATTCTTCACCATTGATAATCAAGTGATCCAAAAAAATTTTGCCTCAACACAATGACATAAATATGGCTTGTAATGATATAAACATAATGAGGACATTAGTTTACTAAATATTTACGATAAAGTACTAAATTTGAGATTATTTTTATGTGGAAAATTTACCCGATTGTACTAGATCAAATAAGAGATCAAAGTCAATGGATGATTCCATTTCTGTCAGTTGTAGTGATTCATGGGGATGATAGGAGGCAAGTGGGCTCAAAATATGTGTATACCATTCGTCAACCCATTCCTTTGACTCGCACCCATCCCAATCTTCATCTACACATGATGAACAAAATCACACCATATGTCATGTGTGGATACTCTATGAACCTACATTACAACATATAAAAGAGTGTAGCTCACTTGATCTTGTTAGTGTACAACAATCCTCATATGGTGCAATGCTAGTTTCATCCATCAACTAAAAAAATCTATGAACCATAGACTCACCTTCATTACCTGGACCCATTATAGCATTACACCACTAGACAATACATCTTGCATCTGATAATGTTTTTTCTCTTTGTACTTTAATTCTTTGTGTGCTAAGGCTCTTTTAATACATGCACCTGCACCATCATGCTCTCCCTTTCCATGAATGGCCTTTGTGAAATTCCACATTTATTGAATTCCATTAATCTTATGCACCCTACACAACCAACAAAACATCTGATAATTCTTGAATTGTAATACGCAATTATTTGACCATATGATATGTCGATGACATGATATGCTCTTGTTAGCCAAATCACCATAAAATAGTTGAAAACAACCATGTACAAACTCTATAGAATGTGAGTGATCATCTTTGATATAAAAATGATACTCCCTCAATATCTTCCTATTCTCCTCTGCACTATCAGGTGAATGCATGAATGCTATATGAACAAATATAGCAACCTATTGAGAGTTGTAATACTTTACTTGCACCTCATTCAGTGGTTGTAGTGTGTAGTTCTCTACAAAGTCCACAATTGAAACAATGGTATCAAATGGGAATGTTTCCTTGCACAACTTGAATTGCATATCCAACCATCACGCTCTATGTGTATGCCTTGCATACTCATAAATAATTTTTTTACGAAAAATGTCCATGAACTGATACACTGGAATTTTTTCAATTACTAAATCACATCTTTTAGCCTCTTTTCCATCTTTTAGATTGTATGTTATGGTCTTATATTTTCCAAATTCTACTATTTCATTACTGATTGTATGTGTACTCTCCATATGTTGACTAATTGGCAAATGTCGCAAACCTCCACAATCTATGCATGTACCATTCAAGCATGAAATCTTGTAAAATTGTTGACCATCCACTGTTTCACATAAAATGGTAGATATTAATTCCCTTGAAAATCTAGGTGGGACAATTATGTTACAATCCTGCAAAACATTGTTAGAGTGCAAATCTACACATATATTCTTATAAACATCAAAATGGTTAGAAAATCCAATATGTACCCTACAACAATAAGTTGTGCGTGTGTGATTTATCTCATTTAAAAAGGTTTACCCATTTCAAAATATCTCTGACTAATTTTAATTTGAGGATACATATGTATAAATTTTGCAAAGAATTGTGTCTAAGTTGAATCTTAAAAATATTTTGGATGTGGAACATGAATTCGACTACCAATCCTTCTTACAACATCTCTTTGATTAGGAGATACCCATGTGTTATTCTTCCAAAATTCTTCAATCAAGAATTTTGATGCTTCAACAATTGCTTTATCTTTTCATGGTAGTCTTCTAGAAAATGCCTATAACTCATGTCTATTTGGATCTTCCACTCTTTGACACCTTCCTAGGGCTCTCATTAGAGGCTTTCTACTTATTTTCAATATTTTTCTTGTCTTTCTAATGAGTCAAGATTTCATCATTTGAGTGCTTACTATTGTTGATATAAGTACACATCATGTGACATTACTATCTTTCATTCTTGATGTAGAACCCACACTCTCATATGCAGTCATTAAATTCTTTACAATAGATTTTTCACTTGACTCGTCCATCATTCTTAGCCCAAGAATCTTCATGATGGGTCTAAATTTCAGATTTATCATCATTTCAACAAATAGTTTACATCTTGTTGTCATGTTTAAATTCTCAAAAAATGATCTCCAAATATGATTAGCATTTCTTTGACAAGTATGCTAGGGAATCTTGTTAGGCATTGCTTGCAAAATGTTAGTATCAATATCAATCAAATATTTTGGCTTTCTATAAATAATTCTAGGAACATCAAAAAAATTATGTGTGAGTTGCGTACCATCTTGAGTGCCTTCAACATGACATGATGTTGTGCCTACACCTTGGGATGTAGATAATGGTGTTCCTTCAACATGATACAAGGGGGTGTGTACACCTTGGGATGTAGACAATGGTGTTCCTTCAACATTATAAAAGGGTGTTCCCACACCTTCAGAAGTAGACAATAGTGTACCTTCAACATGATACAATGGTGTGCCTCCAACATTGGATGATGGTGTATCTTCAACTTGGGAACTCATAGATGATGTGCTTGCATCTTCATAATTCAATTGTCTTGTTGTACACAAGTTTCTCATTCTTTGTCTTTTTGTTTCCAATTCCATTAATTCTCTCTTACTTTATATTGATGTTTCATGTTCCTCATCCAAAGAAAAATCTTCTTCTATGGTATGCAATTTTTTGTGTTCACAAAGTTGTCTCATTCTTTCCATTTTCTTCTCTTTGTCTCTTTCAAGCTCTTCTGGTGTTAAAGTCATTTCTCGTTTCCTCGGCATGATGATGATTTCTACATATGAATTGATTACAATTTTAAAAATATAATATAAATCTCTTACAATATGACAAATTATAATATAAATTTATTACAATTATATCAAATTATGTATTGAACAAGTCTATATCATACCAATTATAAACCAAAAGATGCTTTATTTTTGACACGTAAAAAATTAAAAAAACTTACCACAATCAATAAATTTTGGTGAAGAATGATTAACTTTCACAATTCGATGTTGATTTTTAAACAAGGTGGTGAAAATTGATAGATTATGCTTCTTTGTCACTTTCAACACCATGAAAAGAGAATATTTGTCAGATAAAACATAGAAATCAAATAGTTTACATAAAAAGTGGGCATCTTTCATGAGATCTCTAACAGATAAGAATATTTATTTTAGTCTTGTAGACAAAGAGAGAGAGAGAGAGAGAGAGAGAGAGATGGTGATGTGTGTGTGTGTGTGTGTGTGTATTCTTCCTTGAATAAAGAGATAGCAAATCTAAAGTTATAATTGTACGAGCTAAGAGCTATTTCTGAGAGAGAGAGAGTAGGTGATGTGTGTGTGTGTGTGTGTGTGTGTGTGTGTGTGTGTGTGTGTGTGTGTGTGTGTGTGTGTGTGTGTGTGTGTGTTTGTCTTCTTCCTTGAATGAAGAGATTGCAACTCTAAATTCATGATTGTAAGAGCTATTCCTGAGAGAGAGAGAGATGCAGAGTTAGGAAACCTCAACCAACCTTAGGGTCTACTTAACCCCAATTATCTATAGACTTTTTCCTAGGACCCTCCTTTGATCCTAAGCCACTCCTTGGGAACAAGCACTGAATGAGCCCAATAAGCGATCTACACCCCACACAAATAGGTTACTCAAAATAATGGTGAGGACAATCCTTGGAGATCTTAACCAACTAGGATCCACCCTCCTTTGGAATCTCCAACACACACAACACAATTTCTTTAAACTAGGCTAACAATCCTTGTAGCCCTGATCACCTAGTTTTTGACTCTTAACTTGCAAAACTCCTGAACAACTTGGATATCTCTCCATAGTTTTAGAAACCCTTTTTCAATAACCTAAGGATTTAAAATATCTTGGCTTGAATCTAATCCTGCACCCTCAAACACTCACTAGGTCCACAGGCCTAATTGGCCAGATTAGGCTAGAAATACAAATCAACTGGAAGAAGATGGGTTCTCAAAATCATTCAAACCTATTGTACATCCTTAAAATATCATATGTGACCAAAAAAAACACTTCATTGGGTCCCCTTAGTTCCACACATAGACTGCCTCCATTGGTCTACTTCTTTCTTGGCTAAACACGTAGGGATGTTTAGCCTAGGGCTAGCTTGAACAAAGTCTAGATCAACTCATCATGCCTTGAGCTTCTAGAATATTTGAGAGGAAACTCCTAAATTGTATTCCTCTGAGGGCCATGAGAAACCAATGATGGAATGGCAAGTTAGGGGTCCATTTGCACTAAACCCTCAAATTCAAGGTTAATCCGACTAGTCCAGGGACAATTGATGATAACTTCTTCAATGTGCCACCAAATAGACTCAGATAAATTTCATTCAAAAACTTACTCTCCCCTCAATAAAAAGCACAACTTAAAACTTCATTCAATGACCACATATGAACTTACAGTACACTGCAACAGAGAATTATTCCATAATTTCAAGGTATTTTATTAATTTCTTCAAACCTCCATACACAACTTCATCCCCCCTTGATGTTTGATCATTTTTTCCCTTAATAATGATCTCCCAACTTCTATAACCACCATTTGGATGGTTTTCAACCATTTTCTAGCAAGTGATCAACTTTTGAAAAGTTGTCAAGCAACTTTCAAATGTTGCATTGCAACTTTTACATTTTTGCTCCTAGGACTCTATTGGACCTATCCAATGCCAAAATGAATAAAACCTATCCACCTAAGGCCTAAAACTATTCTATCCACCCAAAAATAACCTATTATAGGTATCTAAGACCTTTGGTACAATTAGGCCTCTAGGTTCATAACTTTACCTTAGAGCCAATTAACCTCACAAGTGGTCTTTATTACACTCAAAAGATCCATAGGAATCCTATTAACTATCTACCCCTCTGAGTACCATTTTTGACTCCATGGAAGGGTCTTGGGTACCCTGCACCATATTCCCTAGGCCAATAAAACTCAAGCCTCTTGAGTTGGAAAATCTGATACCTTGTAACCCAACTTTTCAATTGCTTCTTCTATCAACCAAGTGGAATCTTCTACTAGTTTCCCTCTCCATTTGATGAGATATTCATAGTATGACTTCCTTCTAGTCTTCTAACTCTCCCATTTTCCAAGGACACATTCAATCTCTAGTTTTTGGACTCTAGGAAGAGTCTTGATGGTCTCATCTTTGGATGCCTCATCTCCACTTGTATCTAACATGGTCTTAGGGCCTTTATAGGCATATATCTCTAAGACATTGAAGGTATTGGACAATCCAATGTCCGGTGGCAAGTCAATTTTTTATGTATTTGCTCCACACCTCTGTAAAATCTTAAATGGGCCTATCTTTCTCATCATGAGTTTTCTATGCTTTCCTTTGGGTAATATTTCTTTTTTGAGATGAATCATCACCATATCTCCTATGGATAATTGCACATCTCTCCTCTTATTGTCTGCAACATCCTTGTATTTCTTTGTTGTCTTCTCCAACCTTCTCTTCACTTCCTTTTCGATGTCCCTCATGATTTTTGCAAAGTCACTTTCTTGTGCACTATTCCTTTCCAAGGAATTGGCCTCTCTTAACTCCAGCACACCCCTAGGATGTGTGCCATAAACTATTTGAAGAGGACTTTTCACTATACTCCTATTCACTGAGTCATTATAGGAAAATTCTTCTTGATAAAGGTCTAAATCCCATGTTACACCATAATCCTTTTTTAAAAACCTCAATAGGTTCCCAAGGGACCTATTGACAACCTCCATTTGGCCACCTGATTGGGGATGGTATGTAGATGAGTAGGATAAATATGTTCCAAGCTTCTTCCAAAGGGTCCTCCAAAAGTGACCAAGGAATTTGGAATCTCTATCTAAGATTATGGACAAGGGAAATCCATGTAGTCTTATGATCTCCTTGAAGAATATCCCTTCTATATCTGAGGCATCATGAATTTTCTTGCATGGTATGAAATGGGCCATCTTTGAGAACCTATCCACCACTACACATACACTATCAAACCCTTGCTTGGTCCTAGGAAGCCCAAGCACAAAATCCATGCTCACTAAATCCCATGGTCTATTTGGGATGGGTAAAGGAGTGTAAAGAACTGCATTATAACTCCTCCCCTTGGCCCTTTGATGCACAATGCAAATTTCCACAAACTTCCATATATCAGTTGGCATCTTGGGCCAATAGTAGAACCTCCTTACCAACTCCAAGGTTTTGTCAAGCCCAAAATGGCCTACCAAGCCTCCATAGTGCTTCTACTTCAAAATGTTATCCCTAATTGACCTCTTAGGAATACATAATTGACTCCCTTTGAAGAGTATCCCTTCTTGTAGCATGTAGTCTGAAAATACAATGTGATACTGACCAATCATTGCCTTGCACACTTGGTAGGCTTCTTTGAAGTCTTCATCCTATTCATACATGTCCCAAATAGAGTGGATTCTCATTCTTTCCAACCTTATCTCCTGTATGGTTAGATTCCTCCTACTAAGGGCATCAACAACCTTATTTTCTACTCCTTTCTTGTGTTTAATAGTGAATGTGTAAGATTGGAGGTACTCCATCCACTTCACATGTTTGTGGTTTTGCTTATCCTTCCTATTTAGGAATCTTAGTGCATGATTATCCATATATATAACAAAATCTTTAGGCAATAAGTAGTGCCTCCATTTCCTCAAAGACTGCACCATTGCATACCTCTCCAAATCATATTTGGAGTATCTCTATTTTGCCTCAATTAGTTTCTCATTGAAGAAGGCTACTAGTTTTCCTTCTTGGCATATGACTCCTCCTATGGCCCTATTACTGGCATCACACTCAATTGTACAAACTTTATTAAAGTCTAGAAGAACTAATATGGGTTGTTCTTCAACTTTCTTCTTCAAAAATTCAAAGGCCCTATTAGCTTCTTGAGTCCATACAAAGTGACACTTCTTACCCCCTTTTATAGTATCAATCATGGGAGAAAACACATTTCTAAAGCCCCTAATAAATTTTCTATAAAACCTTGCTAAGCCATGGAAAATTTTTACCTCATGTGTAGTCCTTGAGATTGGCTAGTCTAATATGGCATCCACCTTAGATGGATCCATTTTGAGAGTCCCTCCTGAGATGACAAAGCCTAGGAATATCAATTCCTCCTACAAGAAAATACATTTGTCTAATTTAATTCTCAACCTTTCCTCTTTTAATCTCCTCAAGACTTGTTTCACATGCACTAGGTGCTCCTCCTTGATTCTACTGAAGATGAGTAGGTCATCTAAGTAAATGACAAAAAAATGTTTGATGAATGGATTAAGCACTTCATTCACGAGTCTCATGAATGTGCTTGGTGCATTTGAGAGGCCAAAGGACATCACCATCCACTCAAATAGCCCCTCATTTGTCTTGAATGCAGTTTTCATTCATCTCCTTCCCTCACTCTTATCTGGTGGTACCCACTCTTCAAGTCCATCTTGGAGTAGTACCTTGCCCCTCCCAGGAAATCCATCAAGTCTTCCATCCTAGGAATGGGAAATCTATATCTGATGGTGATCTTGTTTATGGCCTGGGCATCAGGACATAACCTCCATATACCCTCCTTCTTTGGGGCCAATAGGGATGGCAAAACACAAGGAATGATGCTCCCTCTTATGAACCCTAGAGAGAGAGAGAGAGAGCATACCATATCTCACAGGGTGTCTTATCGATTCCTTTCTTTACTGTCAGCCTATTCAACATGTAATCAATATTACTAATTACATCTTTCCAGTATATTTCCCGTACATTTTTAGTACATAACCTTGAATCAACATTTTCCTTGCAACATCCACTATATTTCTATTCTTTCTCTGTGCAACACCATTTTGTTTTGAGTCCTTTCGACATACATTTATCTCTTGATTCCATTATCCTCACAATACTTAACTAGTTCTAGAGAAGTAAACTCACCATCTCTATCAGACCTTAAACACTTTAAATTCTTACCTAATTCATTCCCAACCAATGCCTTGAATTCTTTTAATTTCTAGAGTGCAACATAATTTTTCTTAAATAAAGTTACCCACATCATTCTAGAATAGTCATTGGTAGAAAATATGAAACATACACCACCTTGATGAATTTTCTATCTCATAGGCCCACAAAAATTAGTATGCACCAAATCAAGTACACCTTCAGATGAAAAAGACTTATGTTGGAAAGTAGAACTAGTTAACTTACCCAACTGACATTCTTTACACATCATGTTGTCTAGTTTGAATAATTGTGGATATCCTCTAAATGCATTAGTCTTAGTCACTTTAATCAAACTATAAAAATTCACATGATAGAACCTTGTATTTCATGGCCAACTATCTTCAACCTTTGCAACCAAACAACTATTCACAATATTTATCAAATGGAATTTAAATCACCTCTAGTCTTCCTACTAGTAGAAATTTCATCACCTAATCTACCAAAGTGTTCTACACATACCTCTTTAGATTTCCAATTTGTAACCTTTATCATTCAGCTAACCTTCACTTAATAGATTACATGTTAGGCCATCCACAAGATAAACAACATCTATATCACTCTTACCATTCAAATAAATAATGTCTTTTCCTTTTACCAAACAAGGTGTAATGTTTCCAAACCTTACCACACCACCATAAAATTCCTCAAACTTGATGAACTTAATCTTGTCACCAGTCATGTGATGTGAGAACCTACTATCTATAATCCATTCATCATTGTGTCCCATGTGAAAAACTAGTTCCTTTTTGTCTCTAGATGGATCTTCTTTGACTACAACAAATACAATCTCCTCTTCCTCATTATCTTTTGATTCTTCATCGATAACTCCTTCATCAACTACAATATAGCATAGTTTCTTTCCTTTTTCTTTAAACTTTATGAACTTATCCTATTTTTCACCATTAGGACATCTATCAGCAATATGTCCAATCTTATTAAATGAAAAACATTTCAATGGTGTCTTTCCTTTGTACTTACCAGTCCCTCTAGGAAATCTCCTTGCAAATAGTTCTTCAAGCTCTCCTTGTCTCTTTTCATCATCCAAGATAGATTCAAGCTCCCTACTATAACTTTAGAAACAATCAAAATGATGACTTAATTCTTTACCTTTCCTTACCAGTACATTATACATCAATTCTTTGAAAGCTTCATCAACTTTTAGAATACTATTATCAAAATTATTTAACTCAAATATAGTAAGCTTACTGATCAATCCATCTATAGTAACATTCTTTAAAGTACTCAACTCATCTATAATAGATACCCTAATCCCATAAGAAAGCAGTAAGTTTCTCATTATTTTACTTCCCACAACATCTTCCTCAATAGTTCCATCAGCACCTCGAATAGCACCATCAATTTGTTTTATTCTATGGACATATTGTGCAATGTTTTCTCCTACCATCTTCATGTCACCATACTTACCTATGAGACTATCTTCCCTATATTTTTTCACATGAATATCCCCACCATAGATTAGTTTCAAATTTTCCCAAACATAATAGGCAATATCAAGTCCATGAAGATCAACATATTTAATATTAGATACTTGGAACATACAATATCTTATTGTGCTTTAGTATTGTCATGTTGTTCCTTTAGTTGGTCTACATTTAGAGTTATAGCAGGAGTGGTATACTTTTCTATGATAGATGTCCAATATTAAGATCCCATACCTTTTAGGTATAACTTCATTCTATCGCTCCATACCAGATAGCTATATTTAGTGAACTTGGGAGGTTCCTTCCTCATGATTGTTAGATCTTTTCCTCAAGCTATTAGGCTTACCACAAAGAGGATGAAGGATATGATACAAATTATTAATATTATTAGGTCCAATATTACTAAGAGGGGGGGAGGAGGAATGAGTAATCTAATCATTCAAACTTTTCTTAAACCATTCAACAACTTGCATCAATAAACATCCATTTCATACATAAATAAATTCATAAATATAAACATCCGCAACCATGCAACACAATAACAATAGTATTTTTCTCATGGAAACCCAACTAGGAAAAACCACATGTTGGGATGGAATGCACAAATAATTCTACACTCTTTTGAAGTATGCTTAGTTAAGAGCTTAGCCTTGTTAAAAGATAACAAAATTCCTGATTAACAATAAGACCCTAATAGGAGCCACTCGGTTAAGGGGTTTGCCTCTAGCTCTATTAGGAGATTTAACCGATTAGGAGTAACCCTGTTAATGGATTTCAAACCCTAGTTAAAGATTCACCTAACTAAAGGATTTAAAAATAAGACCTACTAGGATCTACCTGATTAAGGTATTTTCTTGATGAAGCTATTAAGGATCAACAAGTACAAAAATCTAATAAAATAACTCTTCTCCTATGATAGTACAAATCTAGTTCAAGATCAATCTATGCTTCACATTTAGAGCATCCAAACCCTACAATCCCACACCTGCATTCATGATCTTTCTCTTTCACACTTTTCCTCACACTACAAAAATGCATAAAAATAAATAAATATGCTTTCACTAATTAGGTTGGCCAAGACCCAACACATTTGACTTACAATTCATTCCTATGAAATCCTTGAAACCTAAAATATGTTACCAATTAACAATTACAATTTCAAGTCCATGTCAGGCTCCATATCCATCACTTAATCTATTCTATAAAGAAAATTCAAGCCAAATCATACTTTCCAATGTTCTTGGAAAACTTCAAGAAACTTGATCATCACGATCATGAAAATGCCAACTCATCATTCCATGTCGATCTACCATGTCACAATGATCCTTACAACACATAACCACCTATCACAACATAGTGCAACATCACTGGTTAAGGATCTGACTCACAATTTTAAGAACATCTCTAACTTTTCACTGAATGAACTTTTGTCAATTGTAACTATGTCTTCTAGTTGCCAATTATGATGCAATCATGCCAGGAAACCCATAACACATTCAATATAATACATCCTGAATTGAGACACATTAAACCAAACATAATTGACATAACCATCAAATTATTCCTCCTTGGTTTCATCCTATTCTTCCTATTGACATGCCAATCTTCAATCGATCAAAAGTTTCATCATACATAAGAGAAACCTATGTGGTCTTAGATATGGCATCTAGAGACATCACTGACTCTTCCTTTATGATCACACACTCCAAATCTTACTACATCTCTTGAACATTCATATGCACAAGATGTAAATTGTCAATCAACAAATACTAAGTTAACATCAATGAAAACATCATTACTTATAAAACTATCATGTCATAACATTGTCAACTTATCTTTGCATTAGTTATGCCAACTCTCTCTCTCTCTCTCTCTCTCTCTCTCTCTCTCCTGAAAGGCTATATATTTTATTTTGTAATGCTTTCCTTAATTGTTCATTCAAAATTAGAACCTTGGTGTAGGTTGCATGTATTTCTTCCCTTTCTTCATAAAGTGCATGATGTTTCCTTTATTGGAGCTTGGCGGCATCTTTTGTGAGCATAGCCATGTGCATTGTATGGGTGGCTACTTCTAATTATATTACGTCCTTTAAATTTATGATGATGGCTCCATCTCCTCCTCTCTCTTGTACTCTAATAATTAATAGAGGCCTATTTGTACATAGAGCCTTAACCCTTTGTGCTAATTCCTTCAAAGTTGGATGATAACCTATACTAGTCAATCCACCCTCCCTCTCAAAATCAAAAGAAAAGATAGGATCTAGTTTCTATCTAATCTAGTCTAGTATGAAGATTTCCACTAAATTCCATTGAGGGATCAATAACATGCTACTCTCCTTCACATTTTCCTATCTTCATCAAGACTCAAGAGATTGAAATCAATATCATCCAAATTTGTGCTCTCTGGGATTTATTCTACTAGAAATCTTACTTTTAACCACAAAGCCTTGATTTTTGGCCTATTCACAAAGTTATCATGTGTAATAAGGAGCTATGCAGCTATATCCCTCTCTTCCTTTTCCTCTTCGTGGGAGATATCATTATCCAAATCCAACCTATATTAGAGTCCTCATAAGGTGGTCATTCCCTCAAAGGTGGAGCTAATGGGTATTCAACCTCCTCTTCATTGATGTTCAATCTCACCAGTATATTATCTATTTGCTACTCCTTTGCTCCAATATGGAAAACTTAATAGGGAACTAGTGGGGGACCTTGAATTGCACTTACTTTAGGGAAATCATGAGGCATATTCTCTCCTGACCTTTCACCTTTCTATATTTGTGCCTTTGGCTGAGGATCCTTAATTTCTATTTTTTCTTTCCCTTGATAGATGTCATCAAAATTATCAAGAATCATTTTAATTCTTTTGACCACATTTTCTCATGTGGATAGAAAATAGTGAAACTTGGATATCTCCTCATTTCATCCTCAATCCTAACAAGGATTTCCCATTTCTTTCTATGTTGAGTGACCAAGATGGAATCTATGCAGTTCCTAATTATATCTTCTTCTTTCTTTCTTTTTTTTTAAGAAAGGTGGTATTACCACTTATTTATATTATTTTTAAATATTTTTACAAACCTAGTTCTAAGATAAGGGGCTCCCGGAGAAAAGAACTAGGGGAAAAAAAAACTCTGTTCATGACCCCATCACAGAAAAAACCAAAAATTGATGGATCACCATGGGCTTAATTCACCACAGTGATACCACCTTAGGTCATGATAAAAACCAAAAAATGGTGGATCACTATGGGCTTAATTCACCACAGTGATATCACCTTACAACCGATTGTGTATATAATAGCTTACCCATAAATGTGCATTAATGATGGCTCACCATGTACTTATCTTAACAACCAAGGAGCCACCTTACTACATAGCATCTGCACAAGTATCCTAGTTCATCTTGCAAAACTATTTACATTTTATACAGATCATACAAAAACATACAACATTGCACCTCCAAAACTAGTGGAAATATTTCAAAACGCCTCATGTTAACTATACTGTGAGGTCAGCTGCATCACAAATTTGAACATAGAGAACTAGTAGCAAAATTTGATACTGCATCAAACAAAACCTGACCAAAAGCCCAAAAAACTTGATACAAAATGCCATGAGAAGAAAACTTAACCAATGTCCACACAGGCCTATGAAGTCTCCCCAGAACCTAGCCCCAAATTCAAATAAGGAACAAAATAGGAGTTCAAAGGAGGAGCCACTAGGGGAGAGGAATCCGCCTCCAATAGATCTAGCATTGCAAAAACCACTTGATGTATACCACTAATACACTCTTTGGAGAGAAAATCCCCAATTTGCTGGAGTGCAATTTTAACAGGGTGGAAAGATTTCCATTCCAGTGCTCTTTTGATACTTTCATAAACCATAAAAATAGAGTGCTCTCTTAGCAGAGCATGATGGTGAAATAGCCCACCAATCAGAGTAGGGCCACCCCATAGATCATATTTATGCAAAGCAACCCGAAGCTTATGATTTTGCAGAAAAATAGGCTTTACATAGGGGATTTCTATACTGTCTAAGCAAGTCGGCGAGTGCATGAGATCAGCTAAATTGGAGAAAAAGATAGAGAGAATTTGAGAAGGGAATATAATCCTCCTGCACATATTGTCCCCTTTTCAGATGATCATTCTTTAACTAGTGCAGGAAACCCTCAGGATCATAATTCCTCTTCTACCCAAACTTCAGAGCATACCTTGTAATAATTTATTTTGCACATCTTCCATGGTGTCATTTCCAATACTAGAATCCCAATATCTAGTATATTTTGGAAGCAAAGATCCCTTCCTCTAATCCTTCAAGTATACTTCCTACATCAATAGAAAGTGCCATATGAATTCAAGGAAAGCCAATCTTGGGGACACATAATATCTAGGAGCTGATGGTGAGGTTGAGGAAAACCATATACCCTAATCAGTGTATACCCTAAGAAAAAGAGCATATCTAAAAAGTTAAACCTCCCAGCTTCATCCATTCTCATATCCTTTGGTTGCATCATCTCCATGACACTAATGGGTAACCTTTACATTTTCACACCCATCCATTCATAAATTTTCACAACAAAATGCTGATGAAAAACTGAGTAAACGATCATAGGATTCATTCTATGCCGTCAGTAACACCATCTTTCAAATGGGACATTTCTCCCTTTTTATCTAAAAACATCAAACCAAGCTCTCTTAACCATTAATACTTGTATTGGAACAATATTGAGTGACACAATAGAGAAGAATACTTGAAATTTATTTTTGCAGTATTATGCTTAATTTCCATGAGGCCCTCATGAATTTTCTTAGATGTGAGATCATACTCCACATTTACATATTTATTTTGTATCCTCATGGCCATCAACATGATCCAATTTGAGATTCTATTCACTGCATCAACACCTAGAATTTGGCAAAGGGCATAGTAAGTCAATTTGAAATAGAATTCAAATTGCTTCACTTCTAAGGGCTCTGCCTCAAAACATGGAAATTTGGAATAGGGATTAGGTCAAACTGCTAGTCTTTAATCCTAAATAAGGGGATTTTCTTGTCTCCGTAATTTTCTTTCTTCTTGGCATAATTTTCTTCAAAATTTTCCTTTGAAATTTTAACCAATGCAGACCTGATTAACCCAAAGCACTAGTTAATTGTGATAACACTAACATCCAAGAGTACATGATTTGTATCAGTTCAAACTATCCTATATGGAGGGTCATATCTGAATGCCAGGTGTCTAATTAAATCCACTTCAATAAAAATCTCTAGCACAACTAACTAAGCCATATCCAGTGACCAAGGGTTATTCTTTGGGTTGGCTTCATCTCCATTCTTATAAAAGTAGGAAAACATAGTGCACGAGGCTCAGGGATCTTAGCATCTCTTTAGTATGCACACACATCTAAGTAGAGGTCCCCATCCTTGTTTCCCATAGTGGACTAAGAGAGGATCACCCTAAAAAGAAATCTTAATAGGGTCAACAAGAGGTTCTTCAATATCAACCTCTAGGACATAAGAATGCTCTAGAAATTTCTTTGGTATTACTTGGTGTTAAACATTCATAGGTTAGCTTACTTGTTCATCTCCATTTTTCTTTCTAGGTGCCCTAGATTCTCTTTCTTTCATCACAGATGGCTCCCCATGATTGACTTTTCTTTTTCTCTAAATTTTCTACTTAGTTGGTTGCTCAACATCGGCTTCCTTTGTTCCTTGAGATTCCAATTGCTCTAGTTGTTGCAACTATGAGGTTTGTGTGGGTCTAGAAGGTTGTGAAGGTTCCTTTAACTATAACTAGAAGAATTCTGGCTTTAGGCTTTCTT
Source organism: Chamaecyparis obtusa (assembly GCA_027943335.1). NCBI lineage: Eukaryota > Viridiplantae > Streptophyta > Pinopsida > Cupressales > Cupressaceae > Chamaecyparis > Chamaecyparis obtusa. The sequence continues at coordinate 470,821 of BSBK01004012.1, read as the reverse complement.
CCTCTTGGGGTTTTTTCTCTCTCCCCCTTAATAACTCTCACCCTCCCCTTCATATTTTTTAGTACAAAAATTATGGGCACACAACAAATCCTAGGAGATAGACTCTTCTAATTTGCAAAAATAAACAACACAATTCTCCTGGTGAAGTAAAAAAAGTTTCTCCTATGAAATTGCAGAGAGGAACGAGAAACAAAACTTGCTGGTTTAAGATGCCTTCAGGAACACAAACCGCTTTGCAAGCTCTAACACTTTTACTGGAATTGTCTTTCAATAGACATCATTCATGAATTTCAATGGGCAAGCTCTAACACTTTTACAGGAATTGTCTTTCAATAGACATCATTCATGAATTTCAATGGGCAGAGTACGCAAATCATCTCACAAGCCTAAATTTATGTGGCGTTATGTCTTTCCCATTATTTGCACATTTATGACAAGACCATCTTGAAGAAATAGCCATGAACTTTAAACAGCCAATTAAATCGTGCCACGTAGGTCTACTTTACACTTGCATTTATTTCATTGTCACTTGCGAGAACATGGGGTGCATATTCTACCATGAAACCCTTGGCCTTGAAGTTCACCCCGCACATCCACTACAATACCAACAATTCACTCTTCTCATCCGTAGGAATGCGAGGTATGGTTTACCACTTGGGAGAAAGCACCCCGCACCTCCACTATACACTTGCTAATACTTCAACATATTCTGCAGGAAAGCGGGGTAACTTTAATATATCTCAATACCTTGCATTCTTTCTCCCCCACTCACCTATTCTTGGGAACTCTTAACTTGTCAATACTTCGCAGAGACTCGGGGTCAAATGGTAGCTTTGAAAATTATCTTCAACCTTTACCTCGCATAGATGCGCACTTGCACTTCATGAACATTTCATCCACACAAGAACGCGGAGTAGTATCACATATTGAAACCTTCTTTTATTCCTTGGGCCTCACATGCCTGCACCTTTAATTGAGTTATCAACATTCACATAGCAGAGAGACGAGGCCAAAAATATACTACCAGGAAAGCATTACCCTGCATATCTACTACAACATTCGACACGACACCTTATACATTGCAAAAAAGAACGGGGATAAAACATACCGATCGACCCAGTAAGATTTAAAAAGGGAATAAAGGATGGCGGCTGGTCACCTAATGACAAAGGACCCTTCGTTAGTTAGTTCTACTAGTTCAGCTAGTCAATGACCAAACACAACAAGGAATGCCAAGGTAAACATAGGATTTAAACTTAGCTAAATTTTGAAGTTTCAAGGCTCCATTAAACATTCAATCCTGCAACTATGACCCAGATGCAACAAAATTTAGTGGTCATAACAAGCCTTAGGAAGGTGTGGCTTAAAAGTGATCCTTTAAGTATTGCTAACTAGTTGAAAAGGGTATAACTCAGTTGGTATATCTAAGGTATTATCGTGTATTTTTTGAATATGACTATCTCTTTAGATGAATAGGATTGTCTAAATTATGCTTACACAAAAGGAAATTACGTGGCTGATTTTTTTATTTATTTTTTGCCATTATTGGAATTGCTAAGGATTTAATTTACTGGCATGGAGCCATTGATCCCATTTTCATTGAGGTTAAAAATTTAATGTTTATTGATGTCCATGCTTGCCAAGGTGGCATCTTTATGATGCACCATGTCTTCTTGCTCCCTATGTCTCTTCCTTGGAACTTGGGGTGTGATTTGTCATTTTTTAATCCATGGGTTCATATTGTTTGATCCCTAATTTAGGGATGTTGTTGATCCCTTTAATACTCATAATTTTCACTGGTCTTGCCATGCTTGACCTCTTACAATTTGTTAATTATTTGATCCTAGTTTATCCCCTGGTTTTGGTTCTGGGGGTTTCTAGTCTATGTTTTCTATTTGATTCTTCTTTGTTTGCAATTTACTATGGGTGCACTCTCGTGAATCATGGGTGGGGACAGAAATAGAATAGAGCTAAATTATTTTTAAAATGATAGAATGAGCCAATTATTTGGGGCAAGATCTTTGTAGGTGGGATCAATCCTTTCATGGAAAAATTCCATGACTATGTTTTGAGAACTCTTCACAAAAGCATTCTTAAAAGGCTAGAGAAATGACATCTCGTCATCATATAAGGGGGACCTAACCATCTTGGAGGATTTGATTGTAGAGGTATCAAGTGTCTTTTTTAAAGACAAGAAATTCCATTGGGCCTATAAAGCTTGTTATGAGGCTATTTTTTTTTGTTCTTCAAGGATAATGTGTGGGAGAAGGTAAAGAAAATGATGGTAGGTTCTATGACCAAAACACCATAAAATCTATTTGTTAAAAGGTTACATATAAGTGATTATGAGGTATTTCAACCTTGATAGGCACTTCACTAGTCACTTTGGGCACAATTTTATTTTTATTAAAATCATTTCTAACACAATTGCATTTTTTCTTTTCCTTTTTCTTTTCTATCCTCTCTTTCTAATGGTCTTAATGAGCATAGGAATAAACTCATTTATCCTCCACATGAGGACCTTTTTTATGTTGAATTTTTGCCATCAATAGTTAGTTTTAGATAATTAGATAAATTAATTAGGTAGGTTATTTTTGTTAGTTCATTCCCATAGGAAGTTATTCATAAAAAAATAAGGCTTTTAAAATCCAATTGGGAAGTAATGTACAAAACTATCAAGCATAAAATCAAATATATCATTTTATGTTTTCTATTAAATTATCATATAGTTTGTGAATTTTATTTTATTGTTCTACTCTTTTTAACCGTGGTGCTAGAGCTTGTATTGATTGCATTATTGCGTGCAATCTAAATTTTGAAGAATGACTAGTATAGTCAAGAAGGAAAGTAAGGTGTACCAACTACATATCTCCATCTCCATTAAAACAATGAAATCTCTCCAAGAATAGGAATTTTTGTGTTTACATTGAATGAATAGATTTGACATAAGTAGGAGAAGCCACCAAAATAAAGGGCATTATAAAATTAGATATTTTGTTTATTGATAATATAGAAAAAGAATTGCAAATTTTTACATCTTAACTTGTTTATAGACATGGTATTCTTGTTGTGAATGAAAGTTTTGAGTAGGCAAAAAAGAATTTTATTTCATTTGATTCATTTGAAAAACTTGAATTGGCTTCACATGCAACAACTAATTCAGCATTACATTGCTTAACATTGTAATGTAGATTTGAATTGGTTTCACAAGTAACAACTATTTATAGCTACAATGGCATGAATAATTTTATGCATTTCTTTATTATTTTAAAAAACCTTAGTTTATTTTAGAGTTTATATTGTACAATACATGTTGCTAATGCAATAATGTGAAAAATATATTTGTAAAGAGTTTTTTATGACCTTTCGAGTTTCATGTATTGAAAACTAAATGTGTTGAATGTTGAGTATAAAGAGAAGGTGTGAAGATATTTTAAGCTACTACATGCAATATTTTCTTCATCTCTATTTTGAATATTTGATGAGTTATTGAAACTCTAATAGTCACAAACAATACTTTTTCCTGTATATTTATTTGCAAAAAAAAAGTGATTGTATATATTCAAGTAAGATATTATATGAGTTCATTATTATTTAAAGGTTCTATTGAATGTTGGCATCCATCCAACTAGGGTTGAAGTGACAAAGTTGAAAAGTTACATAAGAGGATATAAATGCTATATGGAAATTTCATTTTTCTAGATGACGTTTTTGGAGTACTAAGGTCTCTTAAGAATAGTTTGAACATATGGTACATTGTTGGTTTTTTGCATCTTGAAAAGAAAGTTTTATCATGTTACCTTTTGCATGTGTTTTTGGGGCCAAAGATCTGATTGATGGGAAGTTGAAGAAATAAAGATTTTATTATAGCTAAAAGTGAAACATAATATTATCATTTTTTAGTGCATACAAAAAAATCATCTTGCCATGGCATTAAATAATGACATGTGCTTTAAAAAGTAAATAAGATATGGCTAGAGGTTGGAGGCAATGGAGGCAAGATATTTTCTTCACCTCGAGCTAGCTTCTTAGGGATGATTTGTTGCATGAGAAAAAATCAATTTTGTCCCTTTAAGGAGAAAGGATGAAAGATTATTGTGGGTGCACTTTTTTGTGTATCCATGTTTGGTTGATGAATTGCTAAGAACTTGAGGAGACATTAGACACACTCAAAGAATATGGACTTATAGAGGAAAGGTATCTCATGTCTATACATGTGGTTGGTAATTTATACAATAGACGATGGATTTTTTCCTAGCACTCGAGGAGGCTTTAGAAACACTCAAAAGAGATGTAGATTTTTGGAGGAAAGGTATCTGGTGTGAAACACTAGAGGAGGTATCAGATGTATTCTCTACGGAGATGTGTATTTTTGAATGAAATGTGTCTCATTATGCATGGGGGTGGGGGAAAACTTTAATGTTCTATGATATTGTATAGATGGTTGTAGGCTCTACAATAAGAAGATTAACTAATGTAGTTATTTTTTAATTTCTTGGGCGAGTGAGGAGGATTGGCAAAGGTACTTCATCAAAATGTTTGGATTGTCTAGGTTCAAAACCCTTGCAATGTTCCACTCTTATTCAAATTAATATAATAAGTAGGGTAAAGTTGGAGTTTATACATCGATAGTTAATTTTAGATTATTAGATAAATAGTTAGGTTAGTTTGGTTAGTTACATTGCCATAGAAAGTTAATCACTTAAAATAAGGCTTTGAAAAGCCAATTGGGAAGTAGTGTAAAAAAAATCAAGAAGAAAATCAAATATAGTTTAACATTTTATGTAAAGTCATAATATATTTTACAATTTCTATTTTTTTTTCTACCCATTTTAACATTTTACTCATCATAGAGCATGCAAAATCTATGTCTATTGCCTATAAGACCTTGTAGCTTAACTTCAAAATTGAATAGATTAGAATGTAGATGTTGATTACTCTAATTTGTCTATTAATCTAGATGATGTTGTTTTGGATGAGGATGTTTGTTTTTATATTGAAAATAGGAAGGAATCAAAGAAGGGAAAGAAATATGCTAAGCCCTCCTAGTCAAATGGTTATGAGACTAATGGCCATGATGAAGATAATGTTGCCCTTGTTTCTCACACTCAGGATGATGTGGAGCGGTCCTTTCTTCCTATACTCCTAGCACTTTTACGGTTGATAAAGAGAAAGGGATCACCTTAGATGTTAAAGAATCATCTAATCCCTAAAAGAGGAAAACAATAAAACATGAGAAAGGGATGAAATGGTAAATAGAGGGGCAAAGTGAAGGATGGGAAAGGGAATTTGGACCAACATTTAAAGGAAGACCCTAGCATTGATTTATTGGTGATGGACATGGAGGAGGATTCTCACACTACATGGTTCTATTCTGATAATGTGGTTCTTTTGGAGGCTAAGAGAGATTTCCATTTTGATATTCATGTGGATGCTACTATGGATGTAGATTATACCCACGTGGATGAGATAGTTAATGTGGCTACTAAAAAATTCTACTAATGTTCAAAGTAATTTGGTAAAGTGGTTTGTTTATAAAATTGATGCTATCAAAGATAATGTGAATTTCCTTTCCATCAGGTTTAATTACTTATAGAATTCTAGTCATAAGGGTTTAGAGAAGGATAGCTCCAACAAAAAAATTTCTTTCATTGAGGTGGTGGCTGAGGATATAAGTCTATGAAGATGGATAAAAAGGAAAATATCAAAATGATGGAAGACACTATTCAAAAAGTTTAAAACAATCTTCACACAATAATTTCTATCAATAGGTTTGTGGTCTAGAAAAGTATGGTGATTCAGCTAATGCTTAATGAAAAATTCCAAGCCATCAAATCTAGTGTTATTTAGGAAAAAAAAAGTAAATATGCACTCAAAGATCTTGATACCACTAGTGAGGATGTGAGAACTAATGGTTGTGTTTAATCAAGGTAAAATAATTTCTTCCAAAATGAAGGGGGGCTTGGCTAGTATACAAAGCCAATTTATAGTCATGGGGCACAAGTACTAGATCATTCACTAGGTGATTATGCTAATGCTTAATGAAAAATTCCAAGCCATCAAATCTGGTGTTATTTAGGAAACAAAAAGTAAATTTTCACTCAAAGATCTTGATACTACTAGTGAGGATGTGAGAACTAATGGTTGTATTTAATCAAGGTAAAATAATTTCTTCTAGAATGAAGGGGGGCTTGGCTAGTATACAAAGAAAATTTAGAGTCATGGGACATAAGTCCTAGATCATTCACTAGGTAATCAATATGAATGATCAACTCATATATAAAAGTCTAGAGGTTATCAAAATCAATAGAGAGCTAGGCTAGTTAAGGTTTCTGAGCTTATTTATTTTGTTGTTGTATTTTATATCATTTTTATAATGGCTTGCTACTAGGTCTAGTTTTAAAAGCTAAGTGTGTATCCTCAGTCCAGAGTGTAATATGTTTTGCTAGTTGCGTCAATACAGAGGAAAAACCTTCTTCATCTTTTGCATATTGTTTAAGTGTTGTATTCTAAAGTATATTGTAATATAGGAATTTGAATCCTCATACTTAATACAATTTTTAGTTTACAGATCTCTCCTTTTTTTGTGCTTCTTGGGTTTTGAGTTTTCTAATTCATTGCTTAGAGTTTATATGTGTATGTGTTTTATTTCTCTACCTTGATCTAGGATCAAGTTAAAAGTCTCTGAATAAAACATAGATTCATTTGTCTCAACTAAAGGATGTTTTGTAAGTAATGTATGAGTCTGGTTTACTATGTTTATGGCTTGGAATCTCTAATGAATCAAGTAGTTGTTCTTGTATTCTGTATCTGCTTTAGCTATATTTCCCAATGGACAAGGCACTGATCATAAAATAGTATCTCCTATAGTGATGCAAGTTTGGCATGGTTGTTTACATTCTGCAAGAAATCAAATTAAAATCCTTTCTATCCTTTCAGTTTTATAGTTGTGTGGTATCAGTTTCATCATAGCAATGGAGAGTCAATGAATGACTAGTTATCATTTAGTACTTTCTTACTATAATTTACTTTGTTCAAATCTAGTCTTGGTATTGTAATTTTCTACTATTAGAAGCATTATTTTTCTACTGGTTTTACGGTCCCTTTAAAACCTTCTTTACTATAATAAAAAATATTATAAAAATCTATTAAGGAATGATAACCTAAGAAAAACATAGCAATCTAATGATCTCAAATGTTTTTATCACATTGGAGAACAAGAACAAAGCTAGTTACTATCCTCAAAGGAGAGATATGCACTTATAGTTCTTATTCCCTTTTTGTTGTGATTGTGAGAAATGAGATATTGAAGTGTTTGTATTTGATCTAGGTTAATTATGAAAAAATAATCGAATTTAATAGTAAATAGAAAAAATAATATAGAAAAAATTAATATTAATATAGACATAGGGAGTAACATAGATATTAAATTTGGAGAAGAATTTATAGGATAGAGGTGATGGGTACCCTAGTCTAGAGGTGTCTAAGAAATTAGATGGTGAATAGAAATGAAATCAAGAATTTATATAGATCTATTACAAAAAAAAATGGCTTAGAATGGGAAAAGAGGGTTGCTAAATGACCTAATAGGAGGCTTGTTCTCCATTTATTATTTTATAGTCTGTCACTATCTACCCTAATTTTTTATAACATTAACATTGTCAATCACACAACACAAATGAAAAATTGGGAATTAGTGTTGTGTCATTTACCCTCTTTCGTAATTGAAACTCCATATTAGGGTTTCCACATACATAATAGCTAATGATGAAATATAAGTGCAAACCTTCACAAGGATTGACACTACGCAAGAAATGAAACATTGAATTGACAAGATATTACCTCAAATATGAAACCCTCTCATGGAATCTCAGATGAGGTAGGATGTGATATATGAAACTTACACCTTTTTAAAATATTTTGTTGGGGAAGACTCACAAAGTAGGGTTAATTATCATTAAGTGCAAGATTGACTTTCATACTTTGAAAGTTGAGCCCTCTTTGCCTAAAAATGGGTGTAGGGACTCCTAGTCCTAGAAAAATGAGATACCAAAAAGGGTAGGAATAGGGGAATAAACTAATTATATAGAAACAATCTCAAAACTAAGAATAGTCATGCATAAATTAGGCACATCCACCTAAATGGGTCCTAAACCCAGCGTGCAATTGTTAAGGTTAATAATCTATGACACTACAGAATGATAAGTGAAATACATGAAAAATATAATTTGATAAATATATGAAATCGACATTCAATATTAAGTTTACTATTTGTTAGGGAATATTAAAGTGTTGAATTTGTGATATTTAAGCGGAGTGAATATTTAATAGTCTTAATGTTATAATTTCATGTCTTAATCAACAGTGAATATTAAATAGTCTTAAAATTATAATTTAATGTTATAAGGTTAAAGGAGCCTTTAAAAATCGTATGTAATGGTTCTTGGGGCTTCAGCTTGTTGAAGGTGTAGTTAGAGTAGTTTTTTAAGGATTTTTTCCTAATGGGAGGCTGCTGTTGGGTGATGCTTTCTTCTTTGCAGCTGTTATCCTGAAGGTTCTAGATCTCTCCAAAATCTGTTTGTATTTGTAAAGGATTTTCAGATCCCTTCAAAACTTATTCAATCTTTAATAAAAAATATTCTCACTAATTCAAGCCAATCCTTTCACTCTACAGTGCCAACTATACTAATTTCTCAATTATTCTTAAACGCTTATAGTAATAAGAAAGAAAAGGAAAAAAGCAATCGAAATAATGCAAAACATATCTCATATTATAAGTATCAATTGTCAATACTCATCCTCTAACATCAAGCATCAGCAACGACCAAGAATATCAGAAATCATAATGCTTTCACTACCTTTATATATAATACATCTGTCCAAGACTTTATATGTCCTCGAAATATCTAGCAGATTGAATATTGTCTGAAAATCCACGGTTCTAAACTGTGACAGTAGTATGATGTCCTGTTGTTCAAACCTCGACTGAGTGTCTTTCTCTCACTCATCGAGCGCTATTAAATCTATCGGGTATTGAACTTCAACAAACATCTGGAAGGAATATTTGCGTGTTTGGAAACGATAGGCTTAAATTCACTAAAGTCGTGTTGGGAATGGAATACGAAAGCAATTCCATTTCTGAATTCCCACTTTCCTTTAGCACGCTAGTTTGACATATTTTAATACACTCATTTCTTAATATAACTTTCTATTCGAAGGAAATGCAGGATATCATTTTGCAATACAAATGCATCTGATTCACTCATTTCTTATCGTTTAATCTCTCTCACATGTACCATCTTTGAATCTGCACAAAGAAAACTTTGATGGTAATAAGACATGACACCACGAATGACTATAATAATACATAAGAGCAGGTAACTTCCGTATTCCTCCAAGACTTTAAGATAATAAATTTACATGGAAATAATAAAGGTATTGGACAATGACGGAAAGTAGTCGATAGTTGAAATCAAAGAGGAGTAGGTATTGGCCAATGAGCAAAGAAAATCAAAGTCTAACATGCAGTGGGATTGGGCATCTCAGTATATATATATATTCAACTTATATTAGAATTGCAACAACAATCGCAGCTCTCTAAGTAGTTCATTCATTGTGATGGAGAAAATGCTGGCTTTTGTTAATTATCCTTGGGCATTGCATTTCCTTCGGTTTCCCACTCTACAAGTGACTGTTATTTTCCTCTTACTCATTTCCACATTTGTTACCCTGGCCTTTCTGTTGTCATCAACTAAGGAGAAGAAATGGCCTCCATCTCCACCGAGGCTGCCATTATTGGGCAACTTGCATCAGCTGAGCAAGGGTGGAAATCTTCTTTCCACCATGACAGAAATGGGCAAAACATATGGTCCCGTCATGACAGTTTGGATGGGCCCATTGCCAATTGTAGTCCTCACCGGCCAAGCTCCAATCTGGGAGGCCCTGGTTAATCAGGCCGCCAATTTTTCTAGTCGACCGCGAATCTACTCTAGGCAATATGTTACTGCCTCTTTCAGGACTATGATTAGTTCTCCCTACAACGAGCACTGGATTAAGCTCAGAAGACTTCTGCACAACAATGTTCTCAGCCCCGCCCATATTGCACTTCAGAGCTCTTCTCACAAGGCAAGTATGAATAAACTCATTGCCAAATTAGAAATGGAGATCAAAGAGAAGAATGGCTTGGTGAGACCCTTTCATGCCTTGAAAATGATGGCAGTGAGTTTTATTGCCCCCTTATGCTTTGGCTTGGACTTTCAAGACGACAATTTCTTGTCTAAGCTTGAAGAATGCATAGCTGAAGATATAAGCCTTTCTAATAGAGGAGATATGTTTCTGGATTTCTTTCCTCCTGCTCGCTTCTTTGTTCCTTCATCAATTATAACAGAGAGGAAATTGAAGTCTCTGCGAGATGATATTCTGTTTCTCCTGTTGCCTCTCATCCGATTTGCTCGTAGTTATAGAGAATACTTCAAGCGAAGTGCTCCCAGCAGTTTCTTGAATTGTTTGCTGTCCATTGAAGAAGGGAAGGAAGAAATAGCTGAAGACAAGTCAAAGTTATCCGATGAAGAAATAGCTTTGAACATGTACGAGCTATTTGTTCTCGCAATAGACAGCACATCTACGGCCATAGAATGGGCTCTGGCTTATCTGATAACAAATCCTCACATCCAAGAGAGGGCATATCAAGAAATAAGCCAAGCAGTGGGAAATGGAAAAGGTGGGTTGTTCATTTTAGAGGATTTGAAGAAGCTGCCATACTTGCAGAGCGTGGTGAAGGAAACGCTGAGAAAAGAATCGATTGCACCGCTTGGGGTTATTCACCAGACGGAAAACGAGTGTAAGTTGATGGGCATCACCATACCTGCAAAGTCATCAGTTCTTTTTAATCTGCACAGCGTGTCCAACGATCCTGAGTTGTGGAAGGAGCCCCTCGAGTTCAGACCTGAGAGATTTCTTGACAAGAATGAGTTGGAAAATGTGAGAATGACATATCTTCCATTTGGAGCAGGAAGGCGTGTGTGCGCAGGCATGGATGTGGCCAACGTGTATGTTCCTATCACTCTCGCCAATTTACTTAAATCATTTGAGTGGGCATGTCTGAAAGAAGGTAGTCTTCCCGATCTTTCTCGGGATATTCGAAATATTCTTATGTCCATGAAGTATCCATTGGAAGCTCGAATCATACCTCGTCCATCTTAAATAGATGTCCTAAATAATACCCGGTCCATCATAAACAGACGTCCTAAATAACAAACAACATACATGTTGTTTGAACTTTCCGTGCTTGTGTACATTTGTTGTTTTTCTATGTCCTCCATCTTCTGTTATGATATATGTATTTGACTTTCTATATACGTCTGTACTCATATAGTTTGAAATATGAAATATATATTAATGATGATTATTTATATTTGTTAGCGGATTTTTTGATTAGATTAGTACACTCTGGATCTATTATAAAATTCTCATAAAGGCAAGTCGGGCAAATTTCAGTAGGAGTGAGATTAAAAAAAGAAAGAAGCATAGAGTCTTTATATCAGAAAAGTTAAAATAAGAAAACACAAAGAACCAGCTAACAGATAAACTATTAATAAGAAATTCAATCCTTTCGCTGCTTGCCATTCCTTTTTAATTCAATCTATTTGTTAGGGAATATGAAAGTGTCGAAGAGTGTGACATTTAAGCAGGGTGAATATTGAATAATCTTAGTATTATAATTTCATGTCTTGACTTTTTATGTATAATGAAAGTGGTGTTTATACAAAATATTTTACAGTATAAAGTTTTTATATAAGAATATTGAATAATTTTAAAATTTTAAATTTTAAATTAATTGTATTTAAGATTATTGTAATTATTATATGCAATTGTAATGATGTAAATTATTTATTTATTTATTTATCTTAGATTAGTTGATTTAATGTTGATTCGGTTATTTTTAAATGTGTCAATTAGTAGACAAGATAGTATATATTTGTGTGTAAGATGATAATTTCATTTATCCTATCTAATTTTTTTCTTCATTCAACTTCACAATAGAAATCTAATATCTACATGTACCAATTTAGTAGGCTAGTTTAGGTTTACGAGTGTAGAGTTGAGCTTGGCCACTTCTACTATCATTGATTTAAGTCATTACACATTAAATTTGCATTTCTCAATTTGGGACTTTGTTTTCCACCTTTATTAGCTATTATGAGCTGACTAAAACACAATTTAATTTAAATTACACAATGACATTTTATTTCAAGACAAACCTCAATCCTAAAAGATACATCTATGAATGTGACTGTAAATTGATTAAATGGATTTATTGTTTAGGTTTTAAAATGTCACCCTAACTCAAGCATTAGGGCTCAATAATATCTTATCCTAACAATGGAAACCTTCTCGAGTTGTGGGTGGACTCTGATTAAGAAGGAGTCTCCAGATTCTACGTCGGTTCCTATTTGATCTAGAAATATCACCTCTTGATTGAAGCTTGATTGGGAAAAGGGAAAAGGGATTAAAAACCAAAAAGGGAAATGGGGTAATACACCAAAGTTGAACTCAGATTAACTTGGAATCTAAACCAACATTCACATAACACATAATAAGGAGATCGATACTATCATTCACTAATCAACATATAGGCTAACTTAATTTCACTACTAGGGTATAAACTACAAACAATGATACTTTGTTAACAACATACAAGTTCCACAAAAAGGCTTGGATTTTGATTACTTAGAGGAGGAATATGATGAATTCATTTCTCTTCGCTTACAAAAGATAAACACTAATTGCAGAATGATGAAAAGGATTGAAAACAATACTCAAAATATGAGAAAATCTAGATTGCTTGCATTATTTTCCTCAAAAATCTGAAAATAGTTACAAAACATGCAAAATTGGACCATGGAAAAAAAATGTTCACATCAGCCCTTCTTCTCCACAATTCCCTACCCCTAAAACCAATTATTAGTCTCCCTTATGAAGCCCTTCAATGTTGGATTCAAAAATCCAGCCCCCTAAAATAGCTCCTAAAAATACTCAAATTTGCTATAAAATAGCCCCAAAACTCTACCCACAATTAGCTTCCAAATTCGAACCACAAAATCAACTCCTAAATATTTGGCTTTTTAAGATAAACATTTTTTAAAAATATGCTAAACATTTACAATAATTAAACCTTATTTCAAAATAACACCTAGCCCAAACAATATCAAAACTTAGATCTAAAACCAAAACCTAAGTTTTAATAATAAGCTAAATTCATAAAAGGTCAACATGACCACTCTATAAATTCACAACCCATATCCTTGAAGCAATGTGCAAGGTGGCATTTGCAGTTTCAAAGCACTGGCTAGAGGTACACTATAGTCATTTAATTGGCATTCAGTTTCTCTGTCATGGACTTGAAATCTCATTTCAAGTCGGCACTATTTTTTATCTTTGCATTCATTTTGTGAATTTTGGATTTGATTGATGTTTAAACCCTTATTCATGGCGGTTATCTGTAGATAACTCCACCCTACAATTTTGATATTCTCTATGATTACTTTCTTCATCTATGGCTATGATTTCATGACACACGGGTTTTAAGGTTGGCTTTGACTAGAACTTATAGCTTTGAACTATTGAACTCGGCCTTCTACCGGTAGTTTTTTATATTTGTAAGGCTCGAGCTTGTGACAATGAGTTATTTTCAAGAGATTGGGCTCCCTAATCTAGAACTCGGGTTTGATCTAGCATCATTGGCTTTAAACTGGTAGAACTTCTAGCCTTGACCGCAACTAGAACTCAGCATTAAAGCTTTGCTTGTAAACTTGGCATTGTTAGTGAAACAAGAGCTCTACAAGGCATTTTAATTATTACTGGCACTTGTTCTTGGGCCCATTTCATTGATTAGAAAATTCTTTGACTATAGTGGCTTGAGCTTATGCTTGACTAGAGTTATGATTAAAAATGAGCTCTGTAACTATTTCGTGTACCTGAGAGCACATATGGAACTCTATCTTTGTTATTGTTTAGAACTCCAAGTCCCTCGACTATGAATTGTTGAGCTCGAGCTTGACGGAAAGCTCATGACTATATTTGTGAACCTGGCCTTGGCTGGAACACACGAGCTTGAGCTTGGACACGGCCTCATTGCTATGACTTGGGATTTAGGTTGCAATGTGACTAGAAGTTAACCCTTGAGGCATTGGTTGTGGTTGAGAGTTGTGATTGAGATAAGTATCTTTTCCTCTTGTGTTTAAACTCGAATATGATCATGCTTTTTGAAGACTGAGTTCATTCTTCTTTTTGTTGTGCAAACTTAGGGCTTATATGCTGGAACGTTAAATTGCCTAAATAGTGACCATGTTTGTTGAATTTGTTGTAAACTTTACCATATTCCCAGCTTGGTTTCATTGTATATCATTGAACCTTTGCCACTATATAGTTCAATCTTGTCTTTAGCTAAACTTAAGCCTTGTCTACTCTACTATCTCTGCATTATACTTTGATCTCTGTTATTGTTGAGCTATGATCCTTCTAACAAGTGCTTGAGTGACCTGTCATCACCGTGACTTACTCTTACCACAATTTGTCTGGACTATAGCCATTATATCTTGATTTCTTCTTGTTATGGGCTGAGAGTTTGTAATGGTTGTGAAGCTTGAAACAAGCGCTCTGACTATACACATATGCTAGAAAATAATAATAATAAATGCATTAAACTGATTTCCTTTTGTTGACTATAACATTTACTGTAAATGTTTGAACAATGAGCATTTCTATTGGATTTATACTTTGCAATGCTCTTGATACTTTGTATTTGACTGTGTCACTCCTCTGCACTTTGGCTGGAAATAATTAGATACTCATTAAATAGGTTTTCTTGTAAGGTGCAACAATGACTATTCTTGTGCCTCCTTTACTCTTTTGAAGCATCTTAATGTTATAAACAGAGCATGATTGCCCCTTTTTCTGGTTTTAAAATTGTAACATCAGCAATAAAATCTATTTATCAGGTTCAAGCACGGGCTCGTGACACCCATAAACAGATTTTAGTGACCTTGAACCTGAAACCTTGAATCTTCTCAATCTTTGTCTGCATATAAACAATTACTTTGTAGAAGTTTGTCATCAGTACTAAAAATTACCATATTACATCTTTTTCCATGACTGTGACAAGGAAAACACAGTTTATTTCTTAAATGCATTTTAGCTGTTTACTCTAATGATATATTGTTGTCCTAAAAAAGGTTTCTCAGCTATAAAAACTAAGTCCCTTTGATTCAGATATCTAGTTTATAAATAAAAATATGTACAATGATGGCCATTAATAGTAAAAGGTTTCATAAAATTATGTCCCTTTAATACTACTTTTCAGTTTATGTGTCTGCACATTTTCCTACTGCATTGAAATACCAGATAGATATAGGTGCAGCTCTAAAAGATTCTGATTGTTGCATGATGTTTTGATCATATGCATTTCTTAGATCCAATTGGATCTAACAACTTTTAACACCATGATGTAGGAAAAACCCTGAGGACCTAGGACAAGACACATGAAGACTCAGACATTGAACCTAAGGACTAAGACCAGACAGACAACCAACACCTGATATATAGATGACTCCTCACGGAAATGCAAAGAACCTTACTCATACCTCTATCACATCTTTCTATTCTACCCTTTGTACTCTGTTTATTGACATAAAATATGAAATATGAAAGAACACTCGTATACTACATTCAGTTTGAATGCACAATGTAATGATCAATTATGAATTTAGAAATTTGAAATATGATCAATACTTAGAGTAAAATAAAAATTGTTATGAATGCAATAAAGAAATTTTAATCCACATCACCTAAAAAATAGTGTTGAATGGAAGTCCTTTATGCAACCCTTTCCTATTTGTGTTCATCATTCTTCATGTAGAAAAATAAGGTAACATTTCCCTTATGATGAAAGTTTAGAAGTTTAGAATGATGTCACTTTTTTATAAAATAAATAAATAACATGAGTCTAACTTTATAAATTGAACCATTTATAATAACATATATGCTTCAAATTATGAAGATATATAAAATGTGGAGTTTCTATTGTAGTCTATATTTATATTAATATTTTATCTCTTTAAAATTATTTCCATTAAATTGAATGTGAAATTTAAATGTTGAAAAAGTGTTTAAAAACTAGGTGAATGGACCTCCAACTTTTAATGTAATTTTGTTTCCACACTTAACTCACTTAATATTTAGTGCATGGGAAAATATTTTTATTAAAAAATTTAATAAATAAATTATAGTCTTTTAGACAAGGTTATATCCCTAAGTTAAAATATAACATTTTAAGTTGGGTTAACTTTCCTCTTTAGTTGATTTATAGGTCTTCCTAGTATTACTTTGATCTTACCAATAGATTACTAGTTAGTATAATTTCCCTTTCACTCAAAATTATTTCTAGTATTACAAGAATTAACCCATCTTAAAATTATCTCTAATATTTTTTTTCTTTTTTTCAAGATATGACTAAGATTTCTCAACTTGACTTATCCAAAAATGAGTTGAATGTCATTATTCAGCTAGACTAGATCTACACATAATTAACTTTGATTAATTATGTCTAGCATTTTGTAGTAGATGAGGCACCATTCTATCATTTTATTTCTACACAATATACATTATGCAATTTGGATCTTTTTAATAATAGTCTATCTAGAAATATTTTTGTAGTGGGGAATAAGATATGACAAGTTGTATAAAATTTAGGATAAAGTAGTTGCGAAAACATCTATAAGTGGTGATATACCTTCTTCAATTGATCTTTTTCAATAGATAGAAGTTTTTGATCTCTCAAAGAATACATTATCTATATAAATATAGTCAAGAATAATAATTTCTTAACTTTTTCAAGATTGAACCTAGAATTTATACTATTTTAATAGGAGAGATGCCATATTTAATAGGCATGCCAAGAAAAATATAAATCAATTAGTCTCAATGATAATATAGTGAAGGAAAATTTGCAATCAAGTTTTAATCATTATTCTAGTTTGCAAACTAGAGACTTGACTGCTAATTCATTTTTTCAGAACATACCAGTCTAATTTGGTTATTTATTGAAGTTTATAGTTTTTAGAGGTTAAATAAATATGATGGATTCTTTGTGCATTGGTTAAGAAATATGTCTAGTTTCAAATTTTTTAAAAATATTTCACGTAATTTAATTTGATTGGTACAATCCCATTATAGCTAGCTATATGATAAGTTCTATATAATAAAAGTCACATGATAATGATGATTATAACTTGTATTGTTCTATGTAAAAGTAATCAATCAAGTAATTTTTCATCAACAATTGTAAACCCTACAGGTGCTCACAAATTAAACTTCTTAGATAATAGTCTCACAAAAGAGATTCCAAATATATTTGTAATGGCTATATGGCTAGATTCTCTTGATGTTCAACTATATGGAATGATTTTAAATAAAATGCTAAAAAATTTCCATGTATATCTTTCCATTGTCTCTAACAACATGATTTATAGAAAAAAAATACTAGTACTATGTCAATATAATACATTTAATTCTACATTTTAATGTAAGAATATTTATCTTTTGGATTCTTAATTAATAATAATTGTCATATAGATATGGATAGATATAAAATTATATCATATAGAATCCTTTTCAAGGAAAAGAAGATTTTGAGGGAGGAGAAATCTCGTGGCACTAATATGTGGAGTAAACTGAAATCATTATTATTGGATATTAACACATCTTTACAATTTTGGCTATAAAAATGTATTAGACTGAGGAGATTATTCAGGTCTTACGTGAGATGATAATATTTTATTCCATGGGTTGTGGTCATGCCAAAAGTATTACTAAGAAATATTTTACTGGTTCTATTTTTTTCACTATATTAATTATAATATCAACACCTCAAGTAAGTGGGAAAATTACAAGATAAAGAGTTATAACATGACAAGGGATTCTTTAAATACCATTAATTTATGACCTTATAACTTAAGTACATATGGAATACCTTTAAAGTTAGTGATAAATAATTATAACAAGAACATATAGATGTGATACCTAATACATATTTTGTGTTGAACTAGTTTGGAAGAGGTCTCAGTAAACACTTGAAAGACTAAGCTCTAAGACCTTGAGCCTACTTATTTCCCTTGATTAATAATTACTAATAAATGTGGATCACACTTTGTTGATTCTTATATAATAAAGGATAATAATTGGTTTTTAAAACCTCTAACTTGACATATTATAATTTCTTTCATTCATAGCTAGTGCTAGCCTTGAGAAAGAATGACACTAGATAATTTTGTAGTCTCACCAAATAAATCATGTCAATGACTTAAAAGCCATAATCTTGGATTAATAAGGTTTCTTTACTCACTAAGGCCGTACTTGAAACCTTAAACACATATATTTAATTAATCAAGGATATTAATACGGTTTCATACTATTGGTAACCTTTGATATACTCTTAGTTATAATATATTGTAAGGGCTTAGTCTAAATCTCACTCTTAATTTTTCGAAGAAAAATATGATTATTAAATTTGTGGAGAAATTATAACCCCTAGCTAACATATATATTTAAGGATCAATATTCATGTAAAGATATGATAGATATGCACAAAATTAAAATTATATTATTTTTATTTGTGAGAAGTGTATATTCCCTTCTCCTATGAGGGATAAAATTGTATATGTGCCTAACTATATAATAGTCTCATCAATAATACTTAATGTCATGATCGTTAACTTTAAAATAAGCATCCTCATGTTTGATAATACCCAATCACATAAGCTACTTTTTTATTTTATATTAATAATGCCTCTATGTTTTTGACTTAATTAAAAGATTTATCATGAAAATTGCAAAAAATATTTGATATAGCATATCTATTGTATGTAATAAATTGGCATCCTCCTACTCCCTCACACTCCCTCTATTTTCAAATTATGGTTTATCCCTTTTCTCCTCTATTTCTTAATTATTGGATATTCCTATTCCATGTGGTTTTTTTGGCTTGGCTAAGCTATCTTTTGTGCCTCTTTCTTATCCTCTTGTTTTACTATGGGTTATTTTGATTTAGATTTCTCTACTACTATAATTATGGAGTGTGGGTCATTGGGGTTTTTTGTCTACTCACTAGCTATCTATACCTTATTATTCAAAGGATTACTTTGTATATATTTTGTGTAACCCTTCTTTTGTAGCATATGGATCTATCTATAAGTGCCTTCATTATGGTAATCTCACCTTTGTGGTCATTTTATGACAGAGAGTGGTTGATTATGCTACACTTTTATTAACAAAGGATTTGATTTTTAGCTTCAAAAACATTTGTACATAGTTCTTCTTTACTTAAATTGAGAAAGATTCAACCATTCATTCCTATAGTAGATAATAATATGGATATAAACCTTTATGGTCATGGGTTTCTCATTATTTTGTTTCATTCTCCTAAAGTCATGGGAGTTGTTTAAGTTTTGGGTGATTATAGCATGGAAGAACAAATTCTTATAGTAACCCTGAGAGGAGTGTTGTGTAAAATATTTCATCAATCTTTACAATAGTTACAAAGTTTTGATAGAAAAAAACATAAATAGAATTCATACCACAAAACAATGATTTACATAGGGAAAACCCTTATAGGAGAAAATCCCGACATTCCAAAAACTTCCCAATATATTATTTATAAATTGGTCCAATAGATTATACTAATATAATTGGGGATAAAGATTCTCACAAGACTATAACCAATTGACTAGAGACTCAAAGCTAACTTAATAGATATAAGACTCTTACACACAGCCTCCATCTGATGCACCTAATATATAAGAGATACAATACATGAAAGTGTCAAGTGGTATTACAAAACTATATGCTAAAACCACCAAACATTTGGTGCCAATTTTATCTCTAATCTAAGATGCCCTATGGTGTGTCAAAAAAAACATCAACATATG
This sequence comes from Chamaecyparis obtusa, assembly GCA_027943335.1. Lineage (NCBI taxonomy): Eukaryota > Viridiplantae > Streptophyta > Pinopsida > Cupressales > Cupressaceae > Chamaecyparis > Chamaecyparis obtusa. Next base: position 450,839 of record BSBK01004012.1, on the reverse strand, counting down.
TAGCTCCCTTTAAAACTTATTTGTGTCTCTAAAACATTTTTTATTTCCTATTTCAGGAGACATAACTTTTAAAGGCCATAACTTTTGAACTAGGTGCTTGATTAAAAAAAAAATTAAAGCACCTTAAATATCATAGATTGCTTTATCAAGTTTTTAGGAGCCTCTATGGCCTTCAAAATTTACTTCAGGGTTGTCTTTGGCAACTTCAAAAATAGAAAATTTAATTCTTCAAATCTAGACACGTTCTTACAATGAAAATTTATTGACATTATTATTTAGCCATTCTATAACACGAGGCAAAATTTTGGACCATTATATGCTCAAATGTAAACTTAATTATAAATAGTAACCTTATATAAATGCAAGGTTGAGACATTATTTCATAACATTCTCCCACTTTTCAAATAATTTCAAGAGTTAAGGGACTTTCAACACCATAATTTAATTAATAAGGGCAATAAAACCCATAGAATCCAAACAAAATTTGAACTTCTTGGTATTCATAACCTTAGTTAAATAATCTACAAAATTCATCAAAGTTTTTAACTTTACTAGGTTCATCCAACCACCATTAACCATATCTCTGATGAGATGACATTGAACATCAATGTGCTTGGTCCTGACAAGTTGGGTTCTTAGATAAGGAAATCACACTCTGACTATCATAATGAACTATTACTTCTCCATGTTTTATTTTAATATATGAACACAATATCTTAAGCCAAATGTCTTCTTTAAAAGTGTGATTATCTAGGTCTTATCTTTAGTAGTGGACAAATAAACCATAGCATATTTCTTAGTGAATCCAACTGTTTGTACTAGTGAATAAAGTAAAAAAACATAAGTAGTTGTGGTTATTCTACTATTAATATCACTTTCCCTATTTGAATCCAAATTACCATGAATATAAATGGAAATCTTGTCTCTTATCAAATTACCATGATAACACAAAGAATGCTAAGATTTACCTTTCAAATATTTTAAGCCCCTTTCAGTTGCATATCATTTCACACTCTTAAAATTACACATATATCTAGAAGGAGATCCCACTACTTGGGAAATTTTCTCTGTAGTATCAAGACCATAATATATATCAAACTTCCAACTATAATCTATTAGTAATGTATATTCAGTGTTGTCACTTAGGTCAACTAGCTATATGCATTGATGTCAACTTGATGAAGAGTTGTATGATTTTAGTGTTTTACCTGATGAAGAGAATAGACTTATGTAGATCAAGTTTTCTATGAGTTTAATATTGTACTTTATGAAAAGAAGTGTCATATGTGTATGGGATAGAAGTATTCAGTGTTGACATTAACTTGTGTGCATGAAGTATTCTTGATTTATGGAAAGATGAACTATGCAAGAAAGGTTATTTGAAGTCTAACATGTGGAAAAGATATTTTAAAGAAGAGATTTGGTATGGAATGTTCAAATATTGTTATAATGACTAGTGATGATAATAATTTAATATGTTATATATGGGTGAACCCACAATACCGGGTTAAACTTTTTTAAAGGAAGAAAAATGTCGCAAAACGTGTGATTGAGTAAAAAAACCCAGCATACTTTCGATCGTAAGTGAAGAACTTTTGCTTGAAAGTATAGAAAATCTATACTTTCGATCAAAAGTAACTTTCAATCGAAAGTACTTTGCTTAATTTTGATCGAAAGTAAGAAAGATCAAAAGTCATGAAATAAGATTTTCGGTGGGGTTTTTAACCCTGCCGAAACTGCCACTTTCACAATTTTGGCAGGGTTGAAAGTTTTTGGCTTTCGATTGTCGACCATCGCTTTCAGGTATTTTCATTTTTGTTTTACATTATTTATTATTTTTGATATATATATTTAGTATACATACATACATACATACATACATACATACATACATATATATATATATATATATATATATATATATATATATATATATATATATATATATATATATATATATATATATATATATCTATATATATATATATATATATATATATATATATATATATATATATATATATATATCTGTGTATGTATATGTGTATATATGCATACATATATATGCATGTATATGTGTATATATGCATATATATGTATACACATACACACACATCTATATATGTGTGTGTGTATATGATGACGGGTGCTCCCCTTAATACCACAAACACATAACAGAAATAGAGAAACAACAACAATATGAAAGAACAGAAAATTGGCTTCTTATTATCTCCACAAATGTGGAATTACAAACTTTCAGAATTACAATATGCAAAGCCACATGGGCATTCCCTTACAATATTCTGTAGGACAAAGCCTCGAACTATTACCCAGATCTACTACCCAGAACTATTCTCAACTGCCTAAGACAATAATACAGCCTTCCTTATATAGGCAATTATCCACCGCCTGGGAAGGTTCCAGAATTTTAGCCAATAAGGCTGACCAAACTTAGAATTATTTTATTTTACATTTTATTACATCATAGTCGGCTCAAAATAACTTTTGAAACCCGAACAGAAATTTTGAAGAAAATTATTTTCTGCCATTTCAGGTGGCCCAACTTCCGAAGACCATAAGTCATCACCAGTTGACCCGCTCGGCTATTATAACCCCATTTCAAAAACGTCACGAAGCGCTCTACAGGCTTGACCTGCGCAAGTGCCCGTCACCCAAATTTTCAACCTCATCCGGGGCCTCTAAAGCCTTCAAAACTGAGTTCAAAGTTTCTGTATCCTGCTGCCAATACCGAAAATCTTCAATATCTTCAAAACTACACCTGATCTAGCCATGAAACTTTGCTGGCAGACTTATATGACCAAAATGAACCTCCAAGAAAGAAATCAGATCATTCTGAGCACATACGAAAATTATCAAAAATAGTAACTTTCCATAAATAGCAGCTCTGCACAAAATAGCCCTTATTGAATATAAAAATGGAAATATTTTTGGGTGATGCAAGATTGCTCTTACACCCAGGATGCTCCTGCATCAGACACCCAGGGTAATTTGAGAAGTGACCCTGTCACGACTCAGGCGTGCAGAGGAAAACCAAGACGGTTAACCTCCTCCATTGTTAGCCATGATGAATCTTCAACAGGTCGTCCTTTCCACTTGACCATATATTCTTCATATGTCCTGTTCCTTGTGCTTCTACCAACACGACTGTCCAGTATATCTTCGATCTCTTTAGTGTTTGAACTAGTTGCTGGAATACTCCACTGTGCTGCTGTGATCTCATCTTCAACACCTCCTTCATGATACTTTGTCAGATCTGAAATGTTAAAAACTATTGAAATATTTAGCTCAGTAGGAAATTCTACCTCATATGCATTTCCTGAATCATGTTTCTTCAGTATCCTACATGGTCAAAACTTCTTCATTTTCAGCTTGTTATATGTACCAACTGGAAACCGCTCCTTCCGCAAATGAACCATGACTTCATCACCAACCTGAAATTCCTTATACCTCATTTTCTCATCTGCCTTAGCCTTATACTGTGCGTTCATCTTGGTAATATGCTTCCTCACCTCCCCATGGATGTTCTTCAAGTGTTCTGCAAAATCTTCAGCTTCAGCACTACTTATTTCTCCTTTATTTATCTTCCTCAATTCAGATGCATTTCTTGGACTACTTCAATATATAATCTGGAATGGTGATTTACCAGTGCTCCTGTTGACAGAATTATTGTACGCAAATTCTGCCTGTGGTAAAATCAAATCCCATCCTGTTGGCTTATCTCCAACCAAACATCTCAGCAAATTTCCCAAACTTCTATTCACCACCTCTGTCTGTCCATTAGTCTGTAGATGATGTGATGAACTAAACTTCAAATCTGTCTTCAACTTCTTCCACAATGTATGCCAGAAATATCCAACAAACTTAGTGTCCTGATCTGAAACTATGGTCTTTGGCAAACCATGAAGTCTCACTACTTCTCTGAAAAACAATTCTGCTACATGAACAGCATCATTAGTCTTCTTGCAGGGAATGAAATGTGCCATCTTTGAAAATTTGTCAACTACCACAAAAATTGAATCGTGTCCCCGCTGTGTCCTCGGTAAACCAAGAACAAAGTCCATGCTGATATCCTCCCAAGGCTTCTCTGGTACGGGTAATGGCTGATACAATCCTGTATTCTGCTTCACTACTTTCGCCATCTGACATACTCTGCAACTCTGTACAAAATTCTTCACATCTTGCTGCAACTGCGGCCAATAATAATTTTCATTAACCAAACCAACGGTTTTATCACGACCAAAATGTCCAGCCAATCTTCCACTATGCTTCTCCTTGATGAGATTCTCCCTCATAGAACTTCATGGAATGCACAACTGACTCCCTCTGAATAGCATATCATCCTGGATGATGAAATCCAACCATTTCGTCCTGTCTAGAGTAACAGGTTCTGTACAAGCTTTCCAAGCTTCACCAAAATCAGGATCCTTTGGATAAAAATTCTTGAGTTCCTTGAACCCAACCACTTCAATCTGCATTTCTGTCAGCAATAGTTGCCTTCTGCTAAGAGCATCTGCAACCCTATTAGACTTTTCACTCCTATGTTTCAAAACAAATGTATAACTCTGCAAAAACTCAACCCATTTCAAATGCCTTTGATTCAATTTTCCTTGACTATTCAAATATTGCAAAGCTTGATGATCAGTATACAAAACAAACTCCTTAGGAAGCAGATAATGTCTCCACTTCTTTAATGCCTGAACTATAGCATAAAATTCCTGATCATAAATAGAATACTTCCTCTTGGCATCATTTAACTTCTCACTAAAATAAGCAACAGGTTTACCTTCTTGGCTCATAACAGCTCCTATTGCAGTACCACTAGCATCACAATCTACTTGAAACACCTTATTAAAATCTGGAAGTGCTAAAACAGGTTGTTCTGTAACTTTTTGTTTCAATAATTGAAAACTCTTTTCTGCCCCATTAGTCCACTTAAACTCTTTCCTATCCCCTCTCATTGTTTCAGTCAACGGTCCACAAATACTGCTAAAATTTCTGATAAACTTTCTGTAAAAGCTAGCTAGACCATGAAAAGATCTTACCTCAGTAGCACTCCTTGGAGTAGGCCATTCAAGGATAGCCTGTACCTTCTCTGGGTCCATTTTTAGACCTTCTGCTGAAACTACAAATCCCAAATACACTAACTCTTTCTTCACAAAACTGCACTTCTTCAAATTAATCAACAATTTCTCTTCTCTCAGCTTCTCAAATACCATACGAATATGCATCATATGCTCCTCCAATGTCTTACTAAAGATCAAAATATCATCTAGGTAAACAATGACAAACTTACCCAGAAATTTTTTCAGAACCTCGTTCATGAGCCGCATGAAAGTGCTCGGTGCATTGGTTAGACCAAAAGGCATGACTAACCACTCATACAGTCCTTCCTTTGTCTTGAAGGCAGTCTTCCATTCATCTCCTTCTCTGATTCGAATCTGATGATATCCACTCTTCAGATCTATCTTTGAGAAATACACAGCTCCACTCAAATAGTCCATAATATCATCCATTCGTGGCAATGGAAACCTGTACTTGATTATGATCTTGTTTATTGCCCTAGAATCTATACACATCCTCCATTCTCCATTTTTCTTTGGTGCTAATACTGCTGGTACAGCACAGGGACTCAGGCTCTCACGGATCAATCCTTTCTGTAACAGTTCATGTACTTGTCTGTTCAACTCCTCACTTTCTGCAGGTGTCATTCTGTGTGCTGCCTTATTCGGCAAACTCGCTCCTGGGATCAAGTCCATCTGATGACTGATCTTCCTGACTGGTGGTAATCCATCAGGCATGTTATCGGATACAATATCTT